>JXCR01137785.1:6323-55350 GCA_002079205.1 Phalaenopsis hybrid cultivar | reverse complement strand
ATATATATATATATATATCTGTGTGTGTGTGTGTGTGTGTGTGTGTGTCCGTGTGCGTGTGTGTATATAAAAATGTCCCTCCGAAGCAGGCGACGAGATTTCGATTTCGGTGACCGACAACTTCTTATGGGCAACTTTTCAACCAAAATAGTGATGGCAATATGTCAATTTCACTTGGAAGAAACATAGTTGTTTCAAGGTTTTAGGAGTAGGCATTTCCAAGTAAAGTTTAATCTTGTCCGGGTAGATCTTGATTCCCTCATAACGGATAATGAATCCTAGAAACTTTTTGGAGGTAACGTCTAAGGCGCACTTTAATCGATTCATCTTAAGATCATGTTGTCATAATCATTTGAACACCTCAAATCATACAAATGGTCTATTTTTTGTTTACTTTTGATGGCCAAATCATCCACATAACATTCCACTTGGTTGTGAACGAGATCATAGAAAATCTTTGTTTTATCTCGTTAATATGTTGCTCAGACATTCTTCAATGCAAACAACATCACTGTGTAGCAAAAGATCACAATCAGCATTTTGAAAGCTGTAAGTGCTACATCTTCTGGAGCCATCTTTATTTGGTGATATCCTGAAGATCCATCCATAAAGAAGAAAATCTCATGTGTCAAAGCGATGTCTATCATTGACACTGGTAATGGTAGTGAAAATTCATCTTTTGGACACACCTTATTTAGATCTCAAGAATTGACACACACATGGATTTGTTCATTTTTCTTCTTAACTGGAATAGTGTTGGCTAGCCATGTGGGGTGATCACGGAAATATAGTTGTGTATGATTTATAAAGTTGACACCGCTATGCAATGGTGCGAAAAGCTTGATGCAATATTTTATGAATATGAAATTTAAGCAAATAATGTTGAATTCTACGCAAGTATACATATTGTTATCAAGTAATAAAGGACTTTCTATTTAAGCCCCAAATATTGATCCCACAGAGAATGTTTAAATTTGAAATGAAAAATTTATTAGAAAATTCTGTCACTAATTTTTAATGTCGAGATATTATCAAAACTAAATTATTTAAGTAATAAAAAAACTGAAATACAAATTTTAAATAGTTACTACTAAACAATTAAACTATGTTTATGTGATGAAGATTTTTTATGTCAAAAAGCAGCTTTCCTACTATAATGAGGTTTTGGTAATATGAGATGAGATAAATAATTCTAATATGTATTGTTCCAAATAGGAACGGTTTTAATTCTCTACCCTAGTACAGTGTTATGTAAAATCATTGGTTAATCCCAGGTTTAGTTCCTAAATCCGTGGTTAGGATAGGAGGATACTGGCTCCCACTCCGGAGCTCCCACTTCACTTCTCCTGAAGGCTAACTCTCGCTTTAGTTTTAAAACACTAAGACCGAATTGGGGATTTTAGTCTTTCACCTTAAAGATTCTCCAATTCTACACCCAATAAAGTATATTTACCTATTTATTTGCACTTAATTCCATGAACAAAATTATCCTTTATGGAATTAAATGTGATCCTCACTCTGTTGTAGAACTCACTCTTCATTTCCCAGATCATATGTTTCACAACACATTTTAATAATTCAATTGGTGAGATCGAAAAGTAAATTAAGTTTGGAGTTCAAATATCATCATAATTTATTTTATATTTTAATATTGACACATCTATATTATCTCTTCATTTCACAATATCTAAGAGTAGGGAGAAAGATAAGTAAACTACTTAGGCTTCATTAAGATACAACAAAACACAAATTTCATATATAAA
The DNA here is from genome assembly GCA_002079205.1 of Phalaenopsis hybrid cultivar. NCBI lineage: Eukaryota > Viridiplantae > Streptophyta > Magnoliopsida > Asparagales > Orchidaceae > Phalaenopsis > Phalaenopsis hybrid cultivar. The sequence continues at coordinate 53,587 of JXCR01137785.1, read as the reverse complement.
AGAAAGTTCATACAATACTAATAAACAAACAGCACTTACCTGAAACTCTTTCTCAGAGCAAATCCCTTGTAGCCTCTTCTAGGAAATGTAGGAAGAAGAAATCTATCACTTTTCACCTTCTCCATAACTCTTAGAGAAGAATTCACACTTAATTTCACCATAAAAACTCTAAACTCTTAAAGAAAAATCACTAATAGACTCTTAAATGGTGGTGGAATCAAAATAGAAAAATTGTATGGAGGTGAGGTATGGCGAAAATGAGCAAGGAGGGATGAAGATGACTGAAGAGGGGGTAAATAAAGACCAAGAGAGAGACCTTTTCTAATGAATTTTGGCCCCAAATAGAGCCTAGAGTTGGTTCTCGAAAAGGGGCATCAAAAAAATCTTCAAAAAGCATCCAGATTTATTGAATCATTTAGAAACAAAGCCTGAAACGCCATAAGTGCCGTCAGCGCCATTGTTTATTTAATTAATTGCTACTCTCTGTCAAATGGTGCCATTGGCACCCAGTCTAGCGCCGTTGACGCTGAACAAATTTTCAACTTCTTCAGTTTTACTCTAAGTTTCATCCTTTTTTCTTCCTTTTTGCTTCAAGTCCTAAAATTCAACAACCTTTAAGAAAACATAAAAATGCCTTCCATTAAAGTGCAATATCATCAAAAATGCATATAAAATAAGAATATTGGTGTATCAAAATTTTTTTGGTGCAATATCTTCAAGTCCTAGAAATGCATATTTTTTTGGTGTATCAAAATCCCCCAAACTTACATGTTACATTTCGTCAAGTAATTCTACTATATAAGAATATAACTTATAGTAAAGAATTTAACTTCTAGATTTCCATATCTTAGTCCCATAAATACTATAGCAAAACTTAAGAAAAATTCAAAACAACTTCAGTTAATACTAAAGGTGTAAGAATATCTAGCAATCAAGTCTACGATTTCTGATTCTCTATTCTTTTCAAGAAAAATTTTAAATATTCATATTAAAGACACTTAAAGTATTCATATGAAAAATAACATCATAAGACTTTACTAGTAAATAAACTAATACTCAAATAAGTGTTTAGAAAATGTAGCCAAGCCTTCTTTTTTAAATTGATTAAAGTGAAGCCAATTTTTAATTAGGCATCTCCTCAAGCTTCTCCCCACATCATTTCTTTTCTTTTTCTTTTCTTTTCTTTTCTTTTTTTTTTTAATGTGAGAATTACTATATCTTGATACCCTTTAATGATTTTGAACTTCACTATCCTCTTTTTAAATTCAAAAAATTTTTAAATTTCTTCACTTAACAAATTTATCTTAGCTTAAAGATTTCATAAAGTTTAATTCTTTTCTTCTTGCATGAACCTTCCAGATTTTTAATATTTCAAAAATACAAAGTTCCTTACTTAANTCTTCACTTAACAAATTTATCTTAGCTTAAAGATTTCATAAAGTTTAATTCTTTTCTTCTTGCATGAACCTTTCAGATTTTTAATATTTCAAAAATTCAAATTTCCTTACTTAAATAGAAAAACATAGTCTTANTTAAATGTTTAAAAGATTTAGCATGAAGAACTGAAAAATAAAGGATGAAAGAAAACATTAAATACATAAAGAGAAGAAATACCTGTTGAAGTTTCTGATTTTGAAACTTAATTTTGAAATACTGTAGGTGCTAATATAAAAGGTTACATGACTTAAAACTTTAAATTGCACATAATATAAATAGAATCTACTAAAAAAGAGTTAATTACAATACATTTAACAAAATACCAAAACTAACAATAGAATTAAACCAAATTCTAGAAATGAAAACAGTTTCACAAACTACACTTTCACAACATAACATCAAAAATAAAATAGAGTCTCATAATCTAACAACAAACAGTCTCAACAAAATAAAAAAAACAAATAACAAAATAGCAAAGTACAATCAAGCATAAACTAAAAGAAAAATCACCAATCATCGTCATCTTATTCTTCTTCTACATCAAAATTCTACTGCTGATATGGAGTAAAAATAGAGTGAGTTGGAAACTGAAATGAATAATCACCCTTCATGTATCTCACCATCGCATCATCATAAGCAGCATCATATTTGAACTTTTGTTGTATCATATCATCAGTGTGAGCATTTATTTTTAAGATATATCCATTCTTAAGATATATCCCTGCTGGATCATCATCTGGTCCAAAAGTTCTCGGTTAGTAGGTTCACTAGAAGTACAAGGAATATCTCTTATCTTACTTCCAAACCTCCATCCGACATGAGATTCATATATCTTTATATTGGCAGGCCCAATAGGATTTAGAGGCTCAATCCTCTCTTCCTTAGGTTTAAAATCAACTCCTGCCTGTTTGCATAATGTAAAAATAAGTGCAGGGTGTGTCAAACCACCAGTGGTATCTACTAAAATAGTAGATATAGTGTTCATATAAATAATAGAGCCTACATTTATCCTCATCACCTGCTAAATACGGAAGTTCAGGATGGCTCTATCCTTGGTCACCTCACTATGATGATTTGTCGAAATCATTCTTCCAGAAATAAAGTAGTGTTAGGCCTTAGATATTACATTAAGCATAGAAAGAGGAAAGTTTACCTTAACACCATTTTTCACTTTCCAGGTTCCTCTTCCATAAGTCAGAAAAGAGATAATCTCATCAAAGACGTCATTCGTAGCCGAAAATGATTTATACTGGCAACTGTAAACACCTTCTAACTGATAAAACTCATTAATTTTTCTTGGAGAAAACTCCACCTTTTTCCCATGAACAAAAACAAAGTCGTCATAAGCCTCCGTAAAGTTGGCATAGAATTCCATCACTACACCAATAATTGCATCGACAGTAAAATAATATAAATTTTCCCACTGTCAAGATTTGATTAATCACTCGACGTCTCCACCCAAATTTTTAAAACCACAATCTAGAATTACTTTTTTATGCTCCATTAGACTATTGAACCGAGCACTAGCCCTGAAGCTAACATGTTTTTGTTCATCATAATCTACTTTTCTTTTTTTCCTTTGCTCATTCTTTGTGGCATGGGAAATCAAGAGAAAATTTGATAAAAATCCAAATAAATTCTAAAAATTATGAAAATCACAATTTAAAAGAAATTAAACTTAAATTTACTTTGTAAGAGTTCTTCACTAAAGGATTTTCTCAAAATCTCTCAAAAAATTCCAAAATTTTTGGATCTCGGTAATGTGAGATAAATCCTTTGTGAAAATAAAATTTTTTTAGTTCAATGTGTAGCACCTACCTAGAGAAGATGAAATCCAAAGTTTGTTTGCCTCAAAATTGCCTCAAATCCATGCAAATGCAAGCCCTAGGTGCAAGAACTGAAGATTGAGGGTGACTCAAAGGTTGAAAATGGTGGTTTACAGTGAAAATCGTGAATTTTAAAGCGTTAAAGGCAGTTCTTGGGTCAAGGGCGTCGTTGGCGCTGCAGGCCAAAAATTTCGTTTTTCATTTTTTTCAATTTTAAATTTCCTTTCAATTTTCTCCAAAGTTTTTTTAGCATTTTTTTTTAAACACAAATTTTTATCTAACAATAATTCACAAACAAACATTTTCAAAAACAATCATTTTCACAAAGAAAAGCAAACTAACTTTTATATATGAAAATACACTTTTACAAATACATTTTTCTAATCAAACTTTCACACATATTAAGCAAACAAAATTATAAATCAGCATCAAAATCAAGCCATAACACTAAACACTGACACAAAACTATACACACAAACAAAGTTCAGAATTCTAAAGCAAAGCAAACTAAATCAAATCCACACAATCACATTAAGTACATAAGTATTTTTAACTAGTAGAGAGTCCAAATTCTTCAATTATTCGGCCTCATATTTAGTACTTTCTCCTCCTCTAATATCTCTCATAGACTGGTAATGAATGTATAGATTGTAGAAGGGTAGGTATGGGAATTGATCAGTCAAATTTCCTTCGATCCATTCTTTTTTCTTAAACATTCTCACTAATCCTGCTTCAAATATTCCTGTATGATAAAAATTCTTTTTCATCCTCCAATATAGGTGATCAAAAAGGTACTTAAGATCTCCTATTGCATTAGTAATACTCTGAAGTTCTCTTTCAATTTTCTTTATTTTCTTTTCTAAAGCAAGTGAACTTCCAACTGTTGGTGGCATAAATGGAGTTGAAGCATGTGATGAATGATCCTAGATAGTATCTAATGCTTCATTACCTTTCCAAACTTAATTATCATCAATAGGAATCATGGGCTCCTAAGATAATAAAAGTTTTTCCCAACTTTCATATGGAACTTAAGATTGACTGCAAAGTAGAAAAATTGTGGAAGGAAGCCCAAGTTCATAAATTGGCCCATTCATAATAATACCCATAACAGATTTTAAAATGGTAGATCCTACATTAATGGGTTTTTTCATTTCAATGCAAAAGTTCAAAATAGCACTTTCTTTGGTGACTCTACTAATCTTCATGGTAGGGAGTAATTTTGTATAAATGAAGAAATGCCACTGCTTCCTTATTGGATTAAGCAATGAAGTAGAGAAACTAACATATCCTTCATTTCGCATTTCGAAAATATCACTTTCAACTATCAAGAAATTATAGACATCTTGCATCAAATCTCTGGTAGAGATAAAATTTGTATAATGACAGATTAGAACATTTTCTATCATATACAACTCATTGATTCATGCTGGAGTAAATGGTATAGCCTTACCTCATACAAAGATAATTTCTTGGGTAATTCCATGTAAGTTGGCATAGAATTCCTTCACTACTGGTACAACAACTGTAGTGGTAGTGTAGCACAGAACATCCTATCGGCTTTGTACAATGATTTTATTAATCAGAGAACTTGGATTAATAAATCCGTGATTGACAAAGCCTCTCCCCTTGATAAACCTCTTATTTATGATGATTTTGTTGTACAACCTTTGCACGTGAAAACTGATAAACTTTCTTCTATTAAAAAATCTATATCTGGAAGTATTTCTAAAATTGGAGGGCATGGAATTTGAAAATAGGAAGTTTTTAGTCGTCAAAGGTAGTTTTTAGGGCTTTAAAAACACCTCCTGATGGTTATTACATAGTGAAATCCCTTCAAAGTCCACTAAAATTTGTCCTAAACCATCAAACTGCTATCAGCACCTTCGGCGCTCCCAATGGCGCTGTCGGCATTATGGTCTATTTGCGGGCGCCATCAATGCCCATGCTAGCGCCATCAGTGCCAAAGGCCAAAATTGCGTCATTTCATTTTTTCGCTCGTTTTGATTCGAAATTTTCCTCTAATACCACCATTTGTCTTAATTTATAATATATAAAATTGTGTAGGATTATTATCTACTACATATAAACACTTATTAAAAAAAATAGTAATACATAGATATTTATATATTTATATATTGGTTACCTCCCACAAAGCGCTTGGTTTGACGTTGTCAGCCCGACATACCATTTGTTTAGTTGGGTTGACTTAGCATTAAAACTTCTTTAAATTGACTTATGATCCTTTCATAACAATGTTTCAATCGATACCCATTAACTTTAATTATCTTGCTAGTGTTAGGATCTTGAATAACAACAGTTCCAAAATCACTTTAAATAGTCCTAACCATCTAGATTTTTGTTTTCTTGGAAATAATCTCAATCTTATATTATATAATAAAACTTCTTATCCAGATTCAAACTTCTTTTGAATAATCTTCCGATCATGCCATATTTTCATTTTCTATATATATATTTTTGCATCATCATATGCTTCATTTCTAATCTCCTCAAGTTATTTGAGTTGCAATAATATTTTCTCACCAACATCCTTTAAATTAAAATTAAATTCCTTAATAGCCCAAAATTCTATATGCTCCAATTCTACAAGTAATTGACATGTTTTTCAAAAATAAGTCTATATGGGGACATTCCTATAGGAGTTTTATAAGGAGTTCTGTATGCGCATAATGACAGTTGTTTTCACTTTGGAGTTATAGATACTCTCGTTGGGGAAAAGAAAAGAGATTCTAGAAATAACCATCTAGAAAACTGATGATTGAGGTGGAGACATGATTTCAAATTCAATTTTTAATTTTGATTTCAACATTGATAATTAGAGAGAACAAGATTATGTGAGAGGACAGAATCAAGATGGAAAGCACAAAAACTTACTCAAAAGGGTAGCAACAGTGCAGAGGATGACAACCATTAAGAACATTACGCCAAGGAGAAAGATTATACAAGTTTGAGCTACTGCTAGGGACATCAAGTCTGAACTTAATCTTGTCAAAAGTTGGCTGCCATTAAGGACATTATGCCAGAAGGGACTCCAAGGTGGAATCAAAATTTCAGTACTGACCCCTAAGATTGAGAGTAGGATGTCGTGTTCCATTTAAGGTTGTCTTATATCTATCTCTAAGATGTGTGTAGAGAATTCAATGTCTTGGTCTCATTCAAGGGGATTTTATACCAATCTCAAAAGTTTGAGAATAGGATGTGATGTTCCATCCAAGGGAGTCTTACTCCTATCTCAAATATGTGTGTAGAGAATTGGATGTCGTGGTCCCATTCAAGGGGATCTTACTCCAATCTCAAAAGGCTGAGAGTAGGATGTGATGTTCCATTCAGAGGAGTCTTACTTCTATCTCAAAGATGTGTGTAGAAAATTGGATATCGTGGTCCCATTCAAGGGGGTCTTACACCAATCTCAAAAGGTTGAGAGTAGGATGAGATGTTCCATTCAGGGGAGTCTTACTCTTATCTCGAAGATGTGTGTAGAGAATTGGATAACGCCATCCCATTAAAGGAGGTCTTACACCAATCTCAAAAGGATGAGAATAGGATGTGATGTTCCATTCAGAGGAGTCTTACTCCTATCTCAAAGATGTGTGTAGAGAATTGGATGTCGTGGTCCAATTCAAACAGGTCTTACACCAAACTCAAAAGGTTGAGAATAGGATGCAATGTTCCATTCACAGAGTCTTACACCTATCTAGATGATGTGTGTAGATATTTGGATGTCATGGTCCCATTAAATGGGGTCTTTCACCAATCTCAAAAGGTTGAGCATAGGATGCGAAGTTCCATTAAGGGGAGTCTTACTCCTATCTCAAAGATCTATGTAGAGAATTGGATGACGCGATCCCATTCAAGGTGGTCATACACCAATCTCAAAAGGTTGAGAATAAAATGTGATGTTCCATTCAAGGGAGTTTTACACCTTTCTCAAAGATGTGTGTAGAGAATTGCATGTTGTGGCCCCATTCAAGGGGGTCTTACACCAATTTCAAAAAATTAAGAATAGGATGTGATGTTCCATTCAAAGGAGTCTTACTCAAATCTCAAAGATGTGTGTAGAGAATTGGATGTTGTGGTCAAATTCAAGGGGGTCTTACTCCAATCTCAAAAGGTTGAGAGTAGGATGCAACTTGCTAGATGACGAGTTGAGAATCACCATAGATGGCAATATCTATTATATCCATGGAGATTGCCAATTCCAATCTAGTAATTAAGGCTTCATATTTTGCTTTATTGTTGGTACATGGCTCTGTCAGGTGGTATGAGAATCTCAGCATACCCTTATCTGGCGTGATAAAAATGAAACAAATCCCTGCTTTGCCTGGTATAACTGTGGCTGATCCTTTGTCTTTTCTGGCTGATGAAGCTTCATCAAAGTACATCTCCCAGCATTGTGCAATGGAGAAATCCATTTACAAGACTTGTTCATCTGGTAATTCGTCATTAAGAGGGGGCCCAGCTGGCAGTGGGTGTACAACGAGAAAATCTGCTAAATTTTGTCCCTTAATAGCACGGAGGGGAACAAAAGTTATATCAAATTTCAATAAAATCATTGACCACCTTGCTTGACGTCTAGAGAGTGTTGGTCAGGTCATCAAATATTACAATGGATTAACTTTTGAAATTAGGGTAATCTTATGAGAAAGCATGTAATGTCTAAGCTTTTGGGTGGTGAAAACTAAAGCTAGATAATGCTTCTCAATAAATGGATACCTTATCTCCGTCCGTATTAGATGACGACTCAAGTAGTAAAGTGTGTTTTCTTTACCATCGTCATTGAATTGGGCTAAAAGGGCTCCAAAAGAGTCGTTCAGGACCACTGTATAAAGTATCAAAGGTTTCCCTGGGATAGAGGCTGCTAAAATCGGAGGTGTCATTAAATATTGCTTAACATTCTGGAAGGCCCGCTGACATTTCTCTTCCCAAACAAATTTTGTATCCTTTTTAACCAATACCAAGAAGGCCTAACACCTACGTGAGAGATTATAAAAAAAGAGTCTCAGATATATCAATTTCCCTTGGAAGGAACGTAGCTGTTTCATGGTTTTGGGTGGAGACATTTCAAAAAAAGCTTTAATCTTATCCGGGTTGATCTCGATTCCTTGATGACGGACAACAAATCCTAGTAATTTTGCGGAGGTAATGCCAAAGGCGCACTTTAAAGGATTCATCTTAAGGTCCTATCATTGTAACCATTCAAACATGATCCTCAATTCATACAAATGGTCTATCTTTTGTTTAGTTTTGATGATAAAATTATCAACGTAGCCTTCCACTTGATTGTGAATGAAATCATCAAAAATCTTTGTCATGGCTCTTTGGTATGTTGCTCCAGCGTTCTTCAACCCAAACAACATCACTATGTAACAGAAATTTCAGATCAGCATTCTGAAGGCTATATCTTCGGGAGCCAACTTGATTTGATTGTATCCCAATGACCCGTCCATGAAGGAGAAAATTTCATGTTTTGAAGCGATATCCACCATCATTTCCGGTATCGACAATGAGAACTCATCTTTTGGACATGCTTTCTTCAAATCCCTGAAGTCGACACATACACGGATTTGTCTATTTTTCTTCTTAACTGGTACAATGTTAGTTAACCATGTGGGGCATTGCTCTTCTCTTACAAAGTTAGCATCTATTAATTTCTTCACCTCGGCTATGACTTGTTGTTCTATTTTGAGGCACATTCTTCTTAGAGCTTGTTGTACTAGGGTCATATCTTTGTCCACCCTAAGCATATGTAATGCAACTTCTGCTGACAGACCTTGCATCTCATCATAACTCTATGCGAAGCAATCTTTGAATTCTGTTAAGATTTTGATCAACTCTACAAATTCTTCATTGTTGAATAGATAACTTATAAATGTAGGTTGGGGCAACTATTCCTTCCCAAGATTAATTTCCCTTAATTCATCACTAGCTGATTTAATTTCCTCCTCAAATTCTTGCGAAGCATCTTCTATTGGCTGATAAGAAGAGTCATCCTCCTCATCAAGGCAATCTTTTTCTGATCCATTAGTAATAACCATACAAAATTTTGAATCATTGACTGGTCTGACTGTATCAAATCCGAGACCCTCTTTCGAGTTGGGAGTTCCACTTTTAACATTTCACAATTTTTCAAAAAGTTGTAATTTATATTTTGGCATTTGTTTTGGCAAATGTTCCTGTTGGTTTAACTTGTGTACACAAGTCAAAAAGTAACCAAAAGGAAATTCTATCAATTCATTAGGATCCTCATCCAAATTTACATGATTTTCAAGATTAGTAGAATTAGAAGCACGGTAAAACTTGACAGCTTTGAACCAGCGCTATAGACTTCCTTGACCTCTAAACTCTCAACCTTTTGAGGGAGAATCGGAGTAAGGGTCATGGTGTTCACATAATAGTTTATCCAATCATACATTGTTTCATATTCACTTTTCTCCATATCTTCTAAGGATATCACGTACTGAGTTTTTTTTTGTTTTGTTATCATTACTTCATCTTCAAAACTTTCTTCATCACCAATGTTGATGGTCGGCCTAGTCCGTTAAAAAATTAAGTTGGTTCTTCCCCGTCCACGTCCCCGGCCTTGACCTCGGGTGTGCAAACTAAAAGAACCCCCACCAACTTATTTCAAGTGGTGGAAAATTGCTGAAGCAGAGTTGAATGGCCTTGTCATTGTAATTCTTCTGAATCTTCACTTTTATTGGTCACAATTTCACGATAGAAAATAGTTTTCTTCTGAGGTGTGTAGTTGGCGGCATCTTCATGAATGCCAAATTCATGAACTGAAAATGGTTGTAAATCTCCCTTAATGCAATGTTCTTGTCCTTCCTTGTAGTACTTAATGCAGTGGTGTAGAGATGATGGAACCATGTTGTGCTCGTGAATCCATGGTCGACCCAGTAGAGCATTGGAAGAGGTCTCGGCATCAATTATATGAAACTTAGTGGTTGTTACTAGTTCCCCAACTTTATAAGCAATGTAATTGACCCAAGAGCTCTCTCCCCCTTTAGATTGAATCTTCTTAGCATTATTTTATCAGTCGTAAGCTCCTAAGTTTCAATGTTCAAATAGGCCAATGTCCGTAGACTCATCAAGTTGAGTGATGCTCCAGTATCTACTAAAACTTTGGACAACAGAAATCTGCAGATGTTAACTTAGATGTAGAGTGGACGATTATGGTCGGCGGTACCGAGCAGCAAGTCTTCATTTGTGAAGGTTACCCTAGACTTTTCTTTTGATGAGAAAACTTCATCTGAGAATGTTCTGGGCAATTGTGCTAAATAAATCTCTAGGTCGAACAAATATGTAACCACAGACTCTCTCATCTCATTTGATAGGATTTGAGCGTCATAGATGCTTACTTTGGCCGACAACTTTCTAAGATGAGCTAGTACGTTGTAATCCACTTTTTATGATCCTTTAATTTTCTTTTGGTTTTATTGTTCTTCCATTAAAAGAGGTGGAGGTAATTCTTCTTGCGTTACTATTTATTTTCCATTGTCCGTTGGAGCTATTCTTGGGGGTAACACTCTCCCACTCCTTAAGTTCACTTCTGTATTTCTTCTTGAGATATCATTGTCAAATCTCCCAGTGTTTCTTCTTTGTCAAAAAGATCTAAGTTGATGGGAAACGGTGCACTGTGGTGCCTGAGCATTGGTTCCTCACTCCCAGTGTTGCCGTAAGCGTTATTGTTGATGTCTTTCAGTCTTGTTAGCAATTTCATTGGACACAAGTAAGATTTGAGAATTATTTTGGGAATTGAGATCGAAGTTAGATTTTTAATAATCGATTACGTTGTCAACAGAAAAAGTTAAAATGTACCCGAAATCATAATCATTAAGTTTATAAGACCCCGCAGGGGTAAAAAGATAATCATACAAGGTCAGGGGTTCGAGGATTTTCTTCCCCGAATCCGAGACTACTAATCTAGCAGAGGCTACCTCTATCCTACCCCCCGCGCTATTATTCTTCGTGGTGGTATTCTTCATCTTCTTCTTCTTTGACGATGACGGATCTTCTAGGGAAATCTTCATCTCGGGCTTGGCAGGTTAGAGACTCTGAATGTAGGTTTGTTTTGAAGCATTATGGATCTAGTTTAGTATTTTCTTGAGCTTGTCCCAAGTTGTACTCCATCCATCTTTCCATTATATGGGTCAATAGGAGATATTGGCTCAACCAAAATTATATATATGGAACTTATATTAGGTTCTTTTAAATATTCTTTTAGGATTTTTATATTCCCTTCTTTATGATTTTTTTCAAGCCAATCCTTTAAGACAAAACATTCCTCTATAGTGTGTCCAAGCAATCTGTGATACAGACAATAATTTGGTTGATCCTTCTTGTCGACCTCTTCTGGTTTCTTTGAATCTAGTAATCTGAACTCAGGCTTCTTCATCAAACTTCTGAACATTTTTGGTACGTCTTCGTCTTTGAAGGAGTACTTCACTTTCCTTCATTCAACTATGGACATTTTCTTATTTCTATTCGATATGATCCTCTCTGAGGCAGCTGCTGCCTATACTGGTTATACTGTTGTGTCTGTTGTCGAGCATGTTGTGATGTCCATTTATTAGAATTTTTTGCATGTATCTTCATCGGTTTCTTTCCTTTATCGACCGTTGCCATTATTCTGGACTTCTTTTGAAATATTCTGGTCGTCTTGGACTTTGATGGTGAGTCCCTTGAACATGAAAGCCACTGGCCCATGAATGTTTTTGTGTAAGATCTAAATTGCATGATGTTCCTTTAGCTGAGGTTTACATTTTATGCTAACATTTCTGCACCTCCAAATATAGTCCACTAAAGTTTCGTTGGGCTTTTATTTTTCCATTATGAGATCTCTAATAGACACATGATGTTGCGCTCCGGCAAATCTTTTCATGAACAATTTTTCTAACTTGGTGAATTATTTAACTGATCCATTGGGTAATTTGGCATACCAATCAAAAGCAATTCCTAATAGGCTTCTGACAAACTATCAAAAAAGCAAGGCTTCATTTCCTCTTCTATTGCCACAACTAGCTCGAAAATGTGTTATCTGTTGCCTAGAATTTCCAGTCCCGTAAAATATCTTAAAGTATGGGGACACAAAAACTTTAGGGTAGGGCACGATATCGAATTCCTCCATGTAAGGTTTACCCTTTAAAATCAATGCACCACCCTTAGATTGGGTTATGGCCTCCCGAATTTGTTAGATCATTTGCATAAATTATTTTTCCGGTATGGCGCTTGATGGAAAATCCTTCTTTTGTTGCTCATCTCTGTTTGCTAAGGTGACTTCTCTCCTTTCAACTGTAATGTGCATAATCTATGATTGATTGACTTGTGGAGAGGCTAACTGTGGTAGTTGAGATTGTCCCTAAGTTGTGACCATGGCGGTCATAGCAGCAGCCATCTCTTCCATTCTTTTCTCCATTTGACTAATTTGCTCATCCCTTAGAAAGATAGCCCTGCGCAGCTCATCTACAATGTTCTCTTCGAAGAGAGGTTGAGAGCCACGCACAGATGCAACAGTTCTGGTTTCGATGACATGGATATCCATGAAATTTTCCTCAAGGTAATCATTGAAGTTAAAATATTCATCATCATCAATGGAAACTCCATATTCTTGGGCTAACTCGCAAATCTCAACCCTGAGCTTTTCATCCTCTTCTTTGATTTTTTTTTTCTTGTAGGGTTTTGAAATCTAGAGGACTTGGCTAAATATATTCCACTTTCTCCTCCATCTCACTAGCAATTGCTGCGACAATGTGGGATATTTTGGACCCTGGCTTCATTCGATGATCATGCCCTGCGGGCTTACTGGACTTTATCGGTACAACAACTTTGGGTATCCATACCTTTTATTTGACGTTCATTTCTTGAGATGGAGTGTTTTGGTAGGAACATCAGTATGTCTAGAAAAAGTATGCTCCCCATGGTGGAGATCAGATACAGTACTGAGTAATTACTTTGTCTTTTCCTTTGGAACTTTAAGAACATCCTTATGGTGGGTGATTGGTAGAATTCTTGGACCCAGATGTGACTTAACTGGTTGACGACCCACGCATCCAGTGATGGTAGAATTTGTAGTAACAATGGTGGTATCAACTCTGCTCCCCAAGCGGAACTAAATGAGAATGCAAACAGGCAAAGCTGCAGTTAACTTTTGAGATCTCCTGACATATTTGATGTCCCTTAAACTTTCTTTCTTCATGTGAGGGGATAGTGTACATCCCACTTGTTTGAGTAACTCACCAACTTAACATCCTTCTTTGACAGCTAGTCTCTGGAAAACTGAACTGACTTGGGTGATAGGAGCAGGCTTCTTCCTCACCCCACCATGCCCATGAAGGGACAGTAAAGTAACTGTGATCTTTTGGATACTTTTGTACCCATTGGTATCCATTAATGGATGGAACCTACTCCCTTGCAGAAGTAGATAGGTCTTTGGTAATCTTGACTCATCCTAGTGAGGATCCCCATCAACAGGTATCTCCTTAGAAGTCCGATCTTTAGTAGCTCTCTGAACCTTCCTGTTACGGTTTCTTCTCTGGGTTTGGGTTAATGGTGCAGTCTTTGAACTTGATCTGATTTCAAATAATGATGGTAGAAGAATTAATTCATTAGTCGAGTCTTCAACGATCATAACATATTTTTCGTTAGCAGAGACAGGAACAACAGGCTTGGTAGGTGTCGTGGTGACAGTTATTATGACCTTCTTGTAGGAAGGGAAATCCTGAGGGTAGTTTAGGTTAAACCCAGTAGACAACTCTTGAACCTCTGGAGCGGCGACATTCATTATGGAAAACTGGGCATTCCTAAGAACGACCTCGAGATCTTCAAATCCTGCTCCAAACTTGATTGTGGGAGAGATGTGGGTTCTGCGGCTCGTTGGCAAGTTGCAGGACAAAGTGTGTGTTGGGAACACCATTGCAGGAGCTTCAAAAAGAAAGCTCTGGGTTAGCTATTTGGCCAATACCTCATAATCTTAGAGCCAGCACTAAAAATTAAAGAGCACGCGTTGCACGACACAATCTGATTTAATTTGCAAAATAACAAATCAAATCTGGAAGGGAAAAAGGTGAAGTTCAGGACCCAACACGGGACAAACTTAACAACACACAATGCCCAGGTGGAACTAGTCCACCAACAAACCTATTGAGGGTTTGACCTCATACGAAGATTAAAAATTCCTTAATGGCCTTCTGAATTTCCCTGCTCAAAGATGACTGAACTTTCCCAAGATAAAAATGGGTAAAGCATGCCAACGGAAGATGGGTAAATTTGTTCAAGAGGGACATGGACACATTACCTATTTATGAAGAAAATATTTTCTTATTTAAATGGAGAGAAAAGCTACTTCCCAGCGGATTCGACAGGAACTGTCGGCACTAAAAAGTTAAGGAGTTGCCCATTAGAAACTGTCGGTCGCCGAAATCCAAATCTTTTCGCCCGCTTTGTAAGGACATTTTAATTTACACACACACACANTTTTTAAAAGATTTAGCATGAAGAACTGAAAAATAAAGGATGAAAGAAAACATTAAATACATAAAGAAAAGAAATACCAGTTGAAGGTTCTGATTTTGAAACTTAATTTTAAAATACTGTAGGTGCTAATATAAAAGGTTACAAGACTTAAAACATTAAATTGCACATAATATAAATAGAATCTACTAAAAAAGAGTTAATTACAATACATTTAACAAAATAACAAAACTAACAATAGAATTAAACCAAATTCTAGAAATGAAAACAGTTTTACAAACTACACTTTCACAACATAACATCAAAAAGAAAATAGAGTCTCATAATCTAACAACAAACAGTCTCAACAAAATAACAAAAACAAATAACAAAATAGCAAAGTACAATCAAACATAAACTAAAAGAAAAATCACCAATCATCGTCATCTTATTCTTCTTCTACATCGAAATTCTACTGCTAATATGGAGTAAAAAATAGGGTGAGTAGGAAACTGAACTGAATAATCGCCCTTCATGTATCTCACCATCGCATCATCATAAGCAGCATCATATTTGAACTTTTGCTGTATCATATCATCAGTGTGAGCATTTATATCATCCATGTTTTGTAATCTATGATCCATTCTTAAGATATCTCCCTGCTGGATCATCATCTGGTCCAAAAGTTCTCGGTTAGTAGGTTCACTAGAAGTACAAGGAATATCTCTTATCTTACTTCCAGACCTCCATCCAACATGAGATTCATATATCTTTATATTGGCAGGCCCAATAGGTTTTAGAGGCTCAGTCCTCTCTTCCTTAGGTCTAAAATCAACTCCTGCCTGTTTGCATAGTGTGAAAATAAGCGCAGGGTGTGCCAAACCACCAGTAGTATCTACTAAAATAGTAGATATAGTATTCATATAAATAATAGAGCCTACATTTATCCTCATCACCTGCTAAATACGGAAGTTCAGGATGGCTCTATCCTTGGTCACCTCACTATGATGATTTGTCGAAATCATTCTTCCAGAAATAAAGTAGTGTTAGGCCTTAGATATTACATTAAGCATAGAAAGAGGAAAGTTTACCTTAACACCATTTTTCACTTTCCAGGTTCCTCTTCCATAAGTCAGAAAAGAGATAATCTCATCAAAGACGTCATTCGTAGCCGAAAATGATTTATACTGGCAACTGTAAACACCTTCTAACTGATAAAACTCATTAATTTTTCTTGGAGAAAACTCCACCTTTTTCCCATGAACAAAAACAAAGTCGTCATAAGCCTCCGTAAAGTTGGCATAGAATTCCATCACTACACCAATAATTGCATCGACAGTAAAATAATATAAATTTTCCCACTGTCAAGATTTGATTAATCACTCGACGTCTCCACCCAAATTTTTAAAACCACAATCTAGAATTACTTTTTTATGCTCCATTAGACTATTGAACCGAGCACTAGCCCTGAAGCTAACATGTTTTTGTTCATCATAATCTACTTTTCTTTTTTTCCTTTGCTCATTCTTTGTGGCATGGGAAATCAAGAGAAAATTTGATAAAAATCCAAATAAATTCTAAAAATTATGAAAATCACAATTTAAAAGAAATTAAACTTAAATTTACTTTGTAAGAGTTCTTCNCATATAAATAATAGAGCCTACATTTATCCTCATCACCTGCTAAATACGGAAGTTCAGGATGGCTCTATCCTTAGTCACCTCACTATGATGATTTGTCGAAATCATTCTTCCAGAAAAAAGTAGTGTTAGGCCTTAGATATTACATTAAGCATAGAAAGGGGAAAGTTTACCTTAACTCCATTTTTCACTTTCCAGGTTCCTCTTCCATCAGTCAGAAAAGAAATAATCTCATCCAAGTCATCATTCGTAGAAGAAAATGATTTATACTGGCAACTGTAAAAACCTTCTAACTGATAAAACTCATTAATTTTTCTTGGAGAAAACTCCACCTTTTTCCCATGAACAAAAACAAAGTCGTCAAAGCCTCCGTAAAGTTGGCATAGAATTCCATCACTATAGCAATAATTGCATCGACAATAAAATAATATAAATTTTCCCACTGTCAAGATTTGATTAATCACTCGACTTCTCCACCCAAACTTTTAAAACCACGATATAGAATTATTTTTTTATGCTCTAGTAGACTATTGAATCGAGCACTAGCCATGAAGCTAACAAATTTTTGTTCATCATAATCTACTTTTCTTTTTTCCTTTGCTCATTCTTTGTGGCATGGGAAATCATGAGAAAATTTCATAAAAATCCAAATAAATTCTAAAAATTATGAAAAGCACAATTTAAAAGAAATTAAACTTAAATTTACTTTGTAAGAGTTCTTTACTAAAGGATTTTCTCAAAATCTCTCAAAAAATTCCAAAATTTTTGGATCTCGGTAATGTGAGATAAATCCTTTGTGAAAATAAAATTTTTTTAGTTCAATGTGTAGCACCTACCTAGAGAAGATGAAATCCAAAGTTTGTTTGCCTCAAAATTGCCTCAAATCCATGCAAATGCGAGCCCTGGGTGCAACAACTGAAGATGGAGGGTGACACAAAGGTTTAAAATGGCGGTTTACAATAAAAATCGTGAATTTTAAAGTGTTAAAGGCAGTTCTTGGGTCAAGGGCGTCGTTGGCGCTGCAGACCAAAAATTCCGTTTTTCATTTGTTTCAATTTTAAATTTCCATTCAATTTTCTCCAAAGTTTTTTTAGTATTTTTTTAAACACAAATTTTTATCTAACAATAATTCACAAATAAACATTTTCAAAAACAATCATTTTCACAAAGAAAAGCAAACTAACTTTTATATATGAAAATACACTTTTACAAATACATTTTTCTAATCAAACTTTCACACATATTAAGCAAACAAAATTATAAATCAGCATCAAAATCAAGCCATAACACTAAACACTGACACAAAACTATACACACAATCAAAGTTCAGAATTCTAAAGCAAAGCAAACTAAATCAAATCCACACAATCACATTAAGTACATAAGTATTTTAAACTAGTAGAGAGTCCAAATTCTTCAATTATTCGGCCTCATATTTAGTACTTTCTCCTCCTCTAATATCTCCCATAGACTGGTAATGAATGTAGAGAATGAAGAAGGGTAGGTATGGGAATTGATCAGTCAAATTTCCTTCGATCCATCCTTTTTCCTTAAACATTCACACTAATCCTGCTTCAAATATTCCAGTATGATAAAAATTCTTTTTCATCCTCCAATATAGGTGATCAAAAAGGTACTTAAGATCTCCTATTGCATTAGTAATACTCTGAAGTTCTCTTTCAATTTTCTTCATTTTCTTTTCTAAAGAAAGTGAACTTCCAACTGTTGGTGGCATAAATGGAGTTGAAGCATGTGATGAATGATCTAAGATAGTATCTAATGCTTCATTACCTTTCCAAACATAATTATCATCAATAGGAATCATGGGCTCCTAAGGTAATAAAAGTTTTTCCCAACTTTCATACGGAACTTAAGATTGACTGCAAAGTAGAAAAATTGTGGAAGGAAGCCCAAGTTCATAAATTGGCCCATTCATAATAATACCCATAACAGATTTTAAAATGGTAGATCCTACATTAATGGGTTTTTTCATTTCAATGCAAAAGTTCAAAATAGCACTTTCTTTGGTGACTCTACTAATCTTCATGGTAGGGAGTAATTTTGTATAAATGAAGAAATGCCACTGCTTCCATATTGGATTAAGCAATGAAGTAGAAAAACTAACATATCCTTCATTTCGCATTTCGAAAATATCACGTTCAACTGTCAAAAAATTATAGACATCTTGCATCAAATCTCTGATAGGGATAAAATTTGTATAATGACAGATTAGAACACTTTCTATCATATACAACTCATTGATTCATGCTGGAGTAAATGGTATAGCCTTACCTCGTACAAAGATAACTTCTTGGGTAATTCCATGTAAGTTGGCATAGAATTCCTTCACTACTGGTACAACAACTGTAGTGGTAGTGTAGCACAGAACTTCCTATCGGCTTTGTACAATGATTTTATTAATCAGAAAACTTGGATTAATCAATCCGTGATTGACAAAGCCTCTCCCCTTGATAAACCTCTTATTTATAATGATTTTGTTGTATAACCTTTGCACGTGAAAATTGATAAACTTTCTTCTATTAAAAAATCTATATCTGGAAGTATTTCTAAAATTAGAGGGCATGGAATTCGAAAATAGGAAGTTTTTGGTCGTCAAAGTTAGTTTTTAGGGCTTTAAAAACACCTCCTGATGGTTATTACATAGAGAAATCCCTTCAAAGTCCACCAAAATTTGTCATAAATCATCAAACTGCTATCAGCACCATCGGCGCTCCCAATGGCGCTGTCGGCGCTATGGTCTATTTGCGGGCGCCATCAGTCCCCATTCTAGCGCCTTCGGTGCCAGAGGCCAAAATTGCGTCATTTCATTTTTTCGTTCAATTTGATTCGAAATTTTCCTCTAATACCACCATTTGTCTTAATTTATAATATATAAAATTGTATAGGATTATTATCTACTATATATAAACACTTATTAAAAAAAATAGTAATACATAGATATTTATATATTTATATATTGGTTACCTCCCACAAAGCGCTTGGTTTCACGTTGTCAGCCCGACATACCATTTATTTAGTTGGGTTGACTTAACATTAAAAGTTCTTTAAATTGACGTATGATCCTTTCATAATAATGTTTCAATCGATACCCATTAAGTTTAAATATCTTTCTAGTGTTAGGATCTTTAATAACAACAGTTCCAAAATCACTTTAAATGGTCCTAACCATCTAGATTTTTGTTTTCCTGGAAATAATCTCAATCATATATTATATAATAAAACTTCTTATCCAGATTCAAACTTCTTTTGAATAATCTTTCGATCATGCCATATTTTTATTTTCTATATATATATTTTTGCATTATCATATGCTTCATTTCTAATCTCCTCAAGTTATTTGAGTTGCAATAATCTTTTCTCACCAACATCTTTTAAATTAAAATTAAATTCCTTAATAGCCCAAAATACTATATGCTCCAATTCTACAAGTAATTGACATGTTTTTCAAAAATAAGTCTATATGGGGACATTCCTATAGGAGTCTTATAAGGAGTTCTGTATGCCCATAATGACAGTTGTTTTCGCTTTGGAGTAATAGATACTCTCGCTGGGGAAAAGAAAAGAGATTCTAGAAATAACCATCTAGAAAACTGATGATTGAGGCGGAGACTTGATTTCAAATTCAATTTTTAATTTTGATTTCAACATTGATAATTACAGAGAACAAGATTATGTGAGAGGACCGAATCAAGATGGAAAGCACAGAAACTTACATCCAACTCAAAAGGGTAGCAATAGTGCAGAGGACGACAACCATTAAGAACATTACGCTGAGGATAAATATTATACAAGTTTGAGCTACTGCTAGGGACATCGAGTCTGAACTTAATCTAGTCGAAAGATGGCTGCCATTAAGGAAATTACGCCAGAAGGGACTCCAAGGTGGAATCAAAATTTCAGTACTGACCCCTAAGATTTAGAGTAGGATTCGTGTTCCATTTAAGGCTGTCTTATATCTATCTCTAAGATGTGTGTAGAGAATTCAATGTCTTGGTCTCATTCAAGGGGTTCTTATACCAATCTCAAAAGTTTCAGAATAGGGTGTGATGTTGCATCCAAGGGAGTCTTACTTCAATCTCAAATATGTGTGTAGAGAATTGGATGTCGTGGCCCCATTCAAGGGGATCTTACTCCAATCTCAAAAGGTTGAGAGTAGGATGTGATGTACATTCAGGGGAGTCTTACTTCTTTCTCAGATATGTGTGTAGAAAATTGGATATCGTGGTCCCATTCAAGGGGGTCTTACACCAATCTCAAAAGGTTGAGAGTAGGATGAGATGTTCTATTCAGGGGAGTCATACTCTTATCTCGAAGATGTGTGTAGAGAATTGGATGACGCCATCCCATTAAAGGGGGTCTTATACCAATCTCAAAAGGATGAGAATAGGATGTGATGTTCCATTCAGAGGAGTCTTACTCCTATCTCAAAGATGTGTGTAGAGAATTGGATGTCGTGGTCCCATTTAAACGGGTCTTACACCAATCTCAAAAGGTTGAGAATAAGATGCGATGTTCCATTCAATGGAGTCTTACACCTATCTCGATGATGTGTGTAGATATTTGGATGTCATGGTCCCATTAAATGGGGTCTTTCACCAATCTCAAAAGGTTGAGAATAGGATGCAATGTTCCATTAAGGGGAGTGTTACTCCTATCTCAAAGATCTATGTAGAGAATTGGATGACGCGATCCCATTCAAGGTGGTCTTACACCAATCTCAAAAGGTTGAGAATAGGATGTGATGTTCCATTCAAGGGAGTTTTACACCTTTCTCAAAGATGTGTGTAGAGAATTGCATGCCATGGCCCCTTTCAAGGGGGTCTTACACCAATTTCAAAAAATTGAGAATAGGATGTGATGTTCCATTCAAAGGAGTCTTACTCTAATCTCAAAGATGTGTGTAGAGAATTGGATGTTGTGGTCAAATTCAAGGGGGTCTTACTCCAATCTCAAAAGGTTGAGAGTAGGATGCAACTTGCTAGATGACGAGTTGAGAATCACCATAGATGGCAATATCTATTATATCCATAGAGATTTCCAATTCCAATCCAGTAATTAAGGCTTCATATTTTACTTTATTGTTGGTACATGGCTCTGTCACGTGGTATGAGAATCTCAGCATAGCCTTATCTGGCGTGATAAAAATGAAACAAATCCCTGCTTTGCCTGGTATAACTGTGGTTGATCCTTTGTCTTTTCTGGCTGATGAAGCTTTGTCAAAGTACATCTCCCAGCATTGTGCAATGGAGAAATCCATTTGCAAGACTTGTTCATCTGGTAATTAGTCATTAAGAGGGGGTCCAGCTGGCAGTGGGTGTACAACGAGAAAATCTGCTAAATTTTGTCCCTTAATAGCACGGAGGGGAACAAAAGTTATATCAAATTTCAATAAAATCGTTGACCATCTTGCTTGACGTCTAGAGAGTGTTGGTCAGGTCATCAAATATTACAATGGATTAACTTTTGAAATTAGGGTAATCTTATGAGAAATCATGTAATGTCTAAGCTTTTGGGTGGTGAAAACTAAAGCTAGATAATGCTTCTCAATAAATGGATACCTTATCTCCATCCGTATTAGACGACGACTCAAGTAGTAAAGTGTGTTTTCCTTACCCTCATCATTGACTTGGGCTAAAAGGGCTCCAAAAGAGTTGTTCAGGACCATGGTATAAAGTATCAAAGGTTTCCCTGGGATAGAGGCTGCTAAAACTGGAGGTGTCATTAAATATTGCTTAACGTTCTGGAAGGCCCGCTGACATTTCTCTTCCCAAACAAATTTGGCATCCTTTTTAACCAATACCAAGAAGGCCTAACACCTACGTGAGAGATTATAAATAAAGAGTCTCAGATATATCAATTTCTCTTGGAAGGAACGTAGCTGTTTCATGGTTTTGGGTGGAGACATTTCGAAAAAAGCTTTAATCTTATCCGGGTTGATCTCGATTCCTTGATGACGGACAATAAATCCTAGAAATTTTGCGGAGGTAACGCCAAAGGCGCACCTTAAAGGATTCATCTTAAGGTCCTATCATTGTAACCATTCAAACACGATCCTCAATTCATACAAATGGTCTATTTTTTGTTTAGTTTTGATGATAAAATTATCAACGTAGCCTTCCACTTGATTGTGAATGAAATCATCAAAAATCTTTGTCATGGCTCTTTGGTATGTTGCTCCAGCGTTCTTCAACCCAAACAACATCACTATGTAACAGAAATTTCCAATCAGCGTTCTGAAGGCTATAAGTGATGCATCTTCGGGAGCCAACTTGATTTGATTGTATCCCAATGACCCATCCAAGAATGAGAAAATTTCATGTTTCGAAGCGATATCCACAATCATTTCCGGTATCGGTAATAAGAACTCATCTTTTGGACATGCTTTCTTCAAATCCCTGAAGTCGACACATACACGGATTTGTCCATTTTTCTTCTTAACTGGTACAATGTTAGCTAACCATGTGGGGCATTGCTCTTCTCTTACAAAGTTAGCATCTATTAATTTCATCACCTCAGCTATGACTTGTTGTTCTATTTTGAGGCGCATTCTTCCTAGAGCTTGTTGTACTAGGGTCATATCTTTGTCCACCCTAAGCATATGTAATGCAACTTCTACTGACAGACCTTGCATCTCATCATAACTCTATGCGAAGGAATCTTTGAGTTTTGTTAAGAGTTTGATCAACTCTACAAATTCTTCATTGTTGAGTAGATAACTTATAAATGTAGGTTGGGGCAACTATTCCTTCCCAAGATTAATTTCCCTTAATTCATCACTAGTTGATTTAATTTCCTCCTCAAATTCCTGCGGAGCATCTTCTATTAGCTGATAAGAAGAGTCATCCTTCTCATCAAGGCAATCTTATTCTGATCCATTAGTAACAACCATACAGAATTTTGAATCATCGACTGGTCTGACTGTACCAAATCCGAGACCCTCTTTCGAGTTGTGAGTTCCACTTTTAACATTACACAATTTTTCAAAAAGTTGTAATTTATATTTTGGCATTTGTTTTGGCAAATGTTCTTGTTGGTTTAACTTGTGTACACAAGTCAAAAAGTAACCAAAAGGAAATTCTATCAATTCATTAGGATCCTCATCCAAATTTACATGATTTTCAAGATTAGTAGAAGTAGAAGCACGGTAAAACTTGATCAGCTTTGAACCAGCGCTATAGACTTCCTTGACCTCTAAACTCTCAGCCTTTTAAGAGAGAATCGGAGTAAGGGTCATGGTGTTCACATAATAGTTTATCCAATCATACATTGTTTCATATTCACTTTTCTCCATATCTTCTAAGGATATCACGTACTGAGGTTTCTTTTGTTTCGTTATCATTACTTCATCTTCAAAACTTTCTTCATCACCAATGTTGATGGTCGACCTAGTCCGTTCAAAAATTAAGTTGGTTCTTCCCCGTCCACGTCGCCGGCCTTGACCTTTGGTGTGCAAACTAAAAGAACCCCCACCAACTCATTTCAAGTGGTGGAAAATTGCTGAAGCGGAGTTAAATGGCCTTGTCATTGTAATTCTTTTGAATCTTCACTTTTATTGGTCACAATTTCACGATAGAAAATAGTTTTCTTCTGAGGTGTGTAGTTGGCGGCATCTTCATGAATGCCAAATTCATGAACTGAAAATGGTTGTAAATATCCCTTAATGCAATGTTCTTGTCCTTCCTTGTAGTACTTAATGCACTGGTGTAGAGATGATGGAACCATGTTGTGCTCGTGAATCCATGGTCGACCCAGTAGAGCATTGAAAGAGGTCTCTGCGTCAATTATATGAAACTTAGTGGTTGTTACTAGTTCCCCAACCTTTATAAGCAATGTAATTAACCCAAGAGCTCTCTCCCCCTTTTTGTTGAATCCTCTTAGCATCATTTTATCGGTCATAAGCTCCTAAGTTTCAATGTCCAAATAGGCCAATGTCCGTAGACTCATCAAGTTGAGTGATGCTCCAGGATCTACTAAAACCTTGGACAACAGAAATCTGCTGATGTTAACTGAGATGTAGAGTGGATGATTATGGTCGGCGGTATCGAGCAGCAAGTCTTCATTTGTGAAGGTTACCCCAGACTGTTCTTTTAATGAGAAAACTTCATCTGAGAATGTTCTGGCCAATTGTGCTAAATAAATCTCTAGGTCGAGCAAATATGTAACCACAGACTCTCTCCTCTCATTTGATAGGATTTGAGCGTCATAGATGCTTAATTTGGTCGACAACTTTTTAAGATGAGCTAGTACGTTGTAATCCACTTTGTATGATCCTTTAATTTTCTTTTGGTTATGTTGTTCTTCCATTAAAAGAGGTGGAGGTAATTCTTCTTGCGTTACTATTTATTTTCCATTGTCCGTTGGAGCTATTCTCGGGGGTAACACTCTCCCACTCCTTAATTTCACTTCTGTATTTCTTCTTGAGATATCATTGTCAAATATCCCAGTGTTTTGTCTTTGTCAGAAAGATCTAAGTTGATGGGAAACGGTGCACTGTGGCGCCTGAGGATTGGTTCCTCACTCCCAGTGTTGTCGTAAGCGTTATTGTTGATGTCTATTTCAGCCTTGTTAGCAATTTCATTGGACAAAGTATGATTTGAGGATCATTTTGGGAATTGAGATTGAAGTTAGATTGGTCATAATCGATTACGTTGTCAACAGAAAAAGTTAAAACGTACCCGAAATCATAATCATTATGTTTATAAGACCCCGGAGGGGTAAAAAGATAATCATGCAAGGTCAGGGGTTTGAGGATTTTCTTCCCCGAATCCGAGACTACTAATCTAGCAGAGGATACCTCTATCCTACTCCCCGCGCTATTATTCTTCGTGGTGGTATTCTTCATCTTCTTCTTCTTTGACGATGACGAATCTTCTGGTGAAATCTTCATCTCGGGCTTAGCAGGTTAGAGACTCTGAATGTAGGTTTGTTTTGAAGCATTATGGATCTGGTTTAGTATTTTCTTGAGCTTCTTCCAAGTTGTACTCCATCCATCTTTCCATTATATGGGTCAATCGGAGATATTGGCTCAGCCAAAATTATATATATGGAACTTATATCAGGTTCTTTTAAATATTCTTTCAGGATTTTTATATTCCCTTCTTTATGATTTTTTTCAAGCCAATCCTTTAAGATAAAACATTCCTCTATAGTGTGTCCAAGCAATCTGTGATACAGGCAATGATTTGGTTGATCCTTCTTCTCGACCTATTCTGGTTTCTTTGAATCTAGTAATCTGAACTCAGGCTTCTTCATCAAACTTCTGAACATTTTGGGTACGGCTTCGTCTTTGAAGGAGTACTTCACTTTCCTTCGTTCCACTATGGACATTTTCTTATTTTCTATTCGATATGATCCTCTCTGAGGCAGCTGCTGCCTATACTGGTTATACTGTTGTGTCTGTTGTCGAGCATGTTGTGATGACCATTTATGAGAATTTTCTGCATGTATCTTCATCGGTTGCTTTCCTTTATCGACCGTTGCCATTATTCTGGACTTCTTTTGAAATATTCTGGTCGTCTTGGACTTTGATGGTGAGTCCCTTGAGCATGAAAGCCACTAGCCCATGAATGTTTTTATGTAAGATCTCAATTGCATGATGTTCATGTAGCTGAGGTTTACATTTTATGCTAACATTTCTGCACCTCCAAATATAGTCCACTAAAGTTTCGTTGGGCTTTTATTTTTCCTTTATGAGATCTCCAATAGACACATGATGTTGCGCTCCGGCAAATATTTTCATGAACAATTGTTCTAACTTGGTGAATTATTTAACTGATCCATTGGGTAATTTGGCATACCAATCAAAAGCGATTCCTAATAGGCTTCTAAGAAACTGTCAAAAAAGCAAGGCTTCATTTCCTCTTCTATTGCCACAACTAGCTCGAAAATGTGTTATGTGTTGCCTAGAATTTCCAGTCCTGTAAAATATCTTAAAGTTTGGGGACACAAAAACTTTAGGGTAGGGCACGGTATCAAATTCCTCCATGTAAGGTTTACCCTTTAAAATCAATGAACCACCCTTAGATTGGGTTATGGCCTCCCGAATTTGTTAGACCATTTGCATAAATTATTTTTCCGGTATGGCGCTTGATGGAAAATCCTTCTTTTGTTGCTCATCTCTATTTTCTGAGGTGACTTCTCTCCTTTCATCTGTAATGTGCATAATCTATGATTGATTGACTTATGGAGAGGCTAACTGTGGTAGTTGAGATTGTCCCTGAGTTGTGACCATGGCGGTCATAGCAGCAGCCATCTCTTCCATTCTTTTCTCCATTTAGCTAATTTGCTCGTCCCTTAGAAAGATAGCCCTGCGCAGCTCATCTACAACGTTCTCTTCAACGAGGGGTTGAGCGCCACGCACAGATGCAACAGTTCTGGTTTCAATGACATGGATATCCATGAAATCTTCCTCAAGGTAATCATTGAAGTTAAAATATTCATCATCATCAATGGAAACTCCATATTCTCGGGCTAACTCGGAAATCTCAACCTTGAGCTTTTCATCCTTTTCTTTGATTATTGTTTCTTGTAGGATTCTGAAATCTAGAGGACTTGGCTGGATATATTCCACTTGCTCCTCGATCACACTAGCAACTGCTGCGACAATGTGGGATATTTCGGACCCTGGCTTCATTCGATGATCTTGCCCTGTGGGCTTACTGGACTTTATCGGTACAACAACTTTGGGTATCCATACCTTTTATTTGACGGTCAAGTCTTGAGATGGAGTGTCTTGGTAGGAACATCTGTGTGTCTAGAAAAGTATGCTCCCCGTGGTGGAGATCAGATACAGTACTGAGTAATTGCTTTGTCTTTCCCTTTGGAACTTTAAGAACATCCTTATGGTGGGTGATTGGTAGAATTCTTGGACCCAGACGTGACTTAACTGGTCGACGACCCACGCTTCTAGTGATGGTAGAATTTGTAGTAACAATGGTGGTATCAACTCTGCTCCCCAGGCGGAACTAAATGAGAATGCAAACAGGCAAAGCTGCAGTTAACTTTTGAGATCTCCTAACATATTTGATGTCCCTTAAAATTTCTTTCTTCATGTGAGGGGATAGTGTACGTCCCACTTGTTTGAGTAACTCACCAACTTAACATCCTTCTTTGACAGCTAGTCTCTGGATAACTGAACTGACTTGGGTGATAGGAGCAGGCTTCTTCCTCACCCCACCATGCCCATGAAGGGACGGTAAAGTAACTGTGAACTTTTGGATACTTTCATACCCATTGGTATCCATTAAGGGATGGAACCTACTCCCTTGCAGAAGTAGATAGGTCTTTGGTAATCTTGACTCATCCTGGTGAGGATCCCCATCAATAGGTATCTCCATAGAAGTTCGGGCTTTAGTAGCTCTTTGAGCCTTCCTGTTACGGTTTATCCTCTAGGTTTGGGTTAACGGTGCAGTCTTTGAACTTGATCTGATTTCAAATAATGATGGTAGAAGAATTAATTCATTAGTCGAGTCTTCAACGATCATAACATATTTTTTCGTTAGCAGAGACGGGAACAACAAGCTTGGTAGGTGCCGTGGCGACAGTTGTTATGACCTTCTTGTAGGAAGGGAAATCCTGAGGGTAGTTTAGGTTAAACCCAGCAGATGACTCTTGAACCTCTGGAGCGGTGACATTCTTTATGACAAATTGGGCATTCCTAAGAACGACCTCGAGATCTTCAAATCCTGCTCCAAACTTGATTGTGGGAGAGATGTGGGTTCTGCGGCTCGTTGGCAAGTTGCAGGAAAAAGTGAGTGTTGGGAAAGCCATTGCAGGAGCTTCAAAAAGAAAGCTCTGGGTTAGCTATTTTTCCAATACCTCATAATCTTAGCACGAGCACTAAAAATTAACAGAGGTCAATTTGTAGACAAAATAAGTCTTTATTTAATTTGTGGAAATTTTAAAACTTAAAAAAAGTATTTTGAAAGTAGATTGATTTAATTAATTTAAAAAAAAATTAAAGAACGCGCGCAGCACGACACAATCTGATTTAATTTGCAAAATAACAAATCAAATTTGGAAGGGAAAAAGGTAAAGTTGAGGACCCAACGCGGGACTAACTTAACAACACACAATGCCCAGGTGGAACTAGTCCACAAATAAACCTATTGAGGGTTCGACCTCACACGAAGATTAAAAATTCCTTAATGGCCTTCTGAACCTCCCTGCTCAAAGATGACTGAACTTTCCCAAGACAAAAATGGGTAAAGACAAAAATGGGTAAAGCATGCCAACGGAAGATGGGTAAATTTGTTCAAGAGGGACATGGACACATTACCTATTTATGAAGAAAATATTTGCTGATTTAAATGGAGAGAAAAGCTACTTCCCAGCGGATTTGACAGGAACTGTCGGCACTAAAAAGTTAAGGAGTTGCCCATTAGAAACTGTCGGTCGCCGGAATCCAAATCTTTTCGCCCGCTTTGTAAGCACATTTTAATTTACACACACACACACACACACACACACACATTTGTATATATATATATATATATATATATATAAGTTTAGAAAAATATTAAATCAAGCTGACTGATACACCTAAAATATATAGTGTTTTTAAAAATATTGTCTACCTATTTTTGAGATATTGTGCTTTAATGGAAGTATTTTTGTGTTTTTCTTGCAGATAGAGGTAAAAAGGGTGAAAAATGTTTAAAGGAGTGAAAAGGATCAAATTTGGAGCAAAAAGGTGAAAAATGTGCAAATGAGTTTTGGAGCCTAAGCGTCAGATTCGGCCCTTAAGCACCTGGTAAACAGAGAAGGTTGCGCCTAAACACCAGAGGTCCCGTGCTCAAGTGCTAGTGGCAGTTATTGGACGAGTTTCGTGGAGAACTTGAGGTAAGTTTTTATCTTTTTGTTTTGCGACTAATTATGGTTTTAATTGAGACTTGTTGTAGGTTTGACAATGACTTTTATTCTTAAACTAAAGTGTTGTTTTATTTTCTCCATGGATTCTGAGTAATTTTCTTTATCTTTCTTCTTAAAGTTAAAAGTAATTAAGTTTTGGATGGAAATTATAGAGAATATTAATCTTTAATGTTGGAAGAAGATGTGATGATTTAAATCCATGCACTTCATTTACTTCTTGATTTGGCCAATCCAGATGTTAAAATTTTTTGTGAGAACATGTATGAACCGTTCTGGTGTTGTCTCTGTCAATTTGGAAAGAATCACATGAGGTTGTATGAATGAGAATGTAGTTCATATGATTGAGTGCAAATAGGTAGAAAGAATCACATGAGGTTGTATGAATGAGAATGTAATTCATATGATTTAGTGCAAATAAATTTGGAAATAATGTTAAAATTTGTTGTGAGAACATGTAAGAACCGGGCTGGTATTGTCTAAGTCAACAATTGGTTAAAATTTATTGTGAGAACATGTAAGAACCGGACTGGTATTGTCTCAGTCAACAATTAGAAAGAATCGAATGAGTTAGATGAATTGCGTATTGTCTCAGTCAATAATTGGAAAGAATCACATGAGGTTGTATGAATGAAAATGTAATTCTTATGTCAGTCAACAATTGGAAAGAATCCCATGAGGTTGTATGAATGAGAATGTAGTTCATATAATTTAGTGCAAATAAATAGGAAAATATTCATTGAAGGGTGTAGAGTTAGAGGACTTTAAAGTGATAGGTTAAAGCTCCCAACTTGGTTTATTGTTTTAGGTTCTGATATGAGAATGTTAGCCCCAGGTGGAGGGAATCGAGGGAACTCTAGAGTGAGAGCTAGTATCTTCCCTACCTGGCCTATCTTCAGAACTATTCAAACTTAACCAATGTTCTTTATAGCAACTCTAGTAAGGGTAAAGAATATTATTGCTCCTATTTGGCACAACACAATTTGCATAATTCCACAATAGAATTCCTATACTTATTACCGATTCATGATAAGAAGAAAGATATTTCTCTTATTAAGTTCTTTTCATCTACAAAACTCTAGTTATCTTTTTAAGTTGTTACTATTTTGTCAAAATATGAAGAATACCAAAAATATTTGAATTGTTATTACTGTAAAATATATTCAGTTTAAGTAATTTTCTTCTTAAAAATAGAAAGTTTTCTAAATGTGCATAATGCATAAATTCCTTGTGGGTTTGATATTCATGTCTTAATCAAAAAGTCCTATATTACTTGTTAACGATACGTATACTTGTGTAGTATCCCAATATATATATATAAATTAAAAGTTAAATTCTTTTTTTTCTTGAGGATCAAATTTTTGGTATAAGTAAAATATAATCTGAATTATTGTTGTAATTTGCATATTAGCAGTATCAAGAGGGATCAAGTTTTTGGCGCCGTTGCTGGGGAATCGAAAGCAAAATTTCTATTTTTAGAAAATCTTATTTAAACTTTAAGTTATCTTATCTTATTTTAATTTGTTTTGTTTATTTTATTTTATGATAGTATATGAGTTGTTCAGGTTCTAAAGGACTAGTGCCCTGTGATTCTAAATTAGAAAGAACTATTAGAAAAATCAAAAAAACCAAAAAAATTATAAATTTTGAAATATCCAAAAAAATTATAGAAATGGCAGACCAAAATAATCAAAATGCTGAAATTCGTCTAGAGTTTCGACCTTTAAGAGATTATGCTAACCTTATTATTGATGAAGTTCATTATAGTATTTAAAAACCTACTATGGTGGCTAATTCATTCAAGCTTAAACCTACTATTATCTAAATGATATCAAATAATCAGTTTAAGAGATCACCAACTGAATATCCAAATTTACATCTTGTCAATTTTCTAGAATTGTGCGCTACATTTAAATACGATGGTGTATCAGATGATGAAATAAGACTTAAGTTATTTCCTTTCTCACTGAGGGAAAAAGCTAAGATGTGGTTGAATACATTAGCATCTGGATCTATCAGAACTTGGGGTGATTTAGCACAAAAATTTCTTGCTAAATAATTTATATCATCAAAAACTGCAAAGCTTAGAATATATATTACCTCTTTTAATCAGTTCGGGAATCTATTTATGAAGCATGAGAAAGATTTAAAGAACTCTTAAGAAAGTGTCCACACCATACTAGGAATCTATTTATGAAGCATGGGAAAGATTTAAAGAACTCTTAAGAAAGTGTCCACACCATGTTATACCAGCTTGGTTAATAATTCAAACATTTTATAATGGATTAATTGGATCTCTTAGATCAATTATCGATGTCGCTGCTTGTGGTTCATTAATGTTAAAACCATTTCATGACGCTTACGCTTTAATTGATACTAATAATTTTCAATGGATTTCTGAGAGGTTAAATCCTTAGAAAGTAGCCAATATTAATGAAACTGATGAATTTACCATGTTAGAAAATCAAGTTGCTGTAATTTCAATGAAGTTAGACCAATTGGTAATGTATTTTTCTCAACCAATTTCAATGATTGAAGAAAATTCATTAGGCCAAATGGTAGATTCTCAAGAATCATTAGAAACTTTGAATGCCATAAATAACAAATCAAATGGTAGATTCTCAAGCATCATTAGAAACTTTGAATGCCATAAATAATAAGCAAAATAAACCATATTCTAATTATTATAACCAGGTTGGAAGAACTATCCCAACTTTAACTAGAATAACAATTCGGATGGTAATAATCAGCAATGGGGGAACAACCAAGGAAACCCATTGGGAAACTAGAACAACTAGGGGAATAATAATTATAGATCTACTTATCCTCCAGGTTTTAATAGTAATACACAATTTAAGAAGAAGAATTTTCTTATAGAAGAAGTGGTGTTACAAATGGGAAATCAATTATAAAGTCAAGGAGCTTTAATTAGAAATATCGAGATTCAACTTGGGAAAATAACAAATTGATTAAGTAATAGATCCTAAGGAACACTTCCTAGTAATTCTGAATCAAATCCAAAAGACTAGAATAAAGAAAAAGTAAAAGCCGTTCAACTTAGAAGCAGAAGCGGGTTGGAAGGTCTGGTTCAAAAGGAAATTGAAGTAGAGAGAGAAGAAATTGAAGAATCAAAAGAGGACGCTTCAAAAGTTTCTGAGAGACCTATTTCTCCACTGAAAATGATTTAGAAAAACTACCACCTCCATTTTCTTAGAGACTTCGTCAGCAGAAGTTGGATAAGGAATTTTCAAAATTTTTGGAAATATTTATAAAGCTTACAATTAATATTCCATTTGCTGAAGCCTTAGAACAAATGTTGAGCTATGTAAAGTTTATGAAGAATATTCTCAACAGAAAAGTAAGTTTGAAGATAATGAGACTATTGCACTTAGTGAAGAGTACAGTGTGATAATTCAAAAGAAGCTTCCTAAAAAGTTCAAAAATCCTTAGCTTTACAATTCCATGTGCAATAGGAGACAAATTTTATGGGAAAGCTTTATGTGATTTAGGTGAAAGCATTAACCTTATGCCATTATCAAGATTTAAAAGATTGGGATTAGGAGAAGTAACCCCTACTACTGTAATTCTGTATTTAGCAGATCGTTTGATAACATAACTTAAAGGAGTTATAGAGGACGTTCTAGTGAAAGTGGATCAATTTATCTTTTATGTTGATTTCATTATGCTAGATATGGAGGAAGATAAAGTGATACCTATCATTTTGGGGAGACCTTTTCTAGGCACAATAAGAGTAATGATAGATGTGCAAAAATCGGAATTAACAATGCGCGTCAATGATCAAACTGTTACTTTTAACATTTCAAGATCAATGAAATACCTTGCAAAAGGTAAAAATGATGAAAGTTTTAGAATGGATGTTATAAGATATCTAAGTGAATGCCATTTGAAGACTTCATATAAAGAAAAATTTGAAGAAAAAGATTTGAAATATGAGCAAGAAGAGGAATTAGATTATTGTGAAAATCTTTTTAATGAAGATTCAAACTATGTTCGAGAAAGTTTTAAAGTTTTGGACATGACAAATAATGATAAATCATTTGGTCCATCTTTTGAAAAACCTCCAAATATAGAGTTGAAGTTACTTCCTGATCATTTAAAATATGCAATTTTAGGAGACTCCTCTACTATACCTGTTATAATTTCCTCAAAATTAATAATGGAAGAAGAAGAAAGGTTGATGAAAATTATGAAAAACTTTAAGAAAGCCTTTGGATGGACAATTGCTGATATTAAAGGAATCAGTCTTTCAATTTGTATGCATAGAATTCATATGGAAGAGAACTACAAACCCAGGGCTGATCCGCAAAGGAGATTGAATCCTATTATGAAAGAAGTTGTTAAGAAAGAAATTTTAAAGTGGTTAGATGCTGGAGTTATCAACCCTATTTCAAATAGTGCATGGGTTAGTCCAATTCGTTGCGTTCCTAAGAAAGGAGGAGTAACTGTAACTATAAATGAACATAATGAGTTAATACCTACTAGACTAGTTACAGGGTGGCAAATATGCATTGGTTATAGAAAATTAAATCTCACTACTAGGAAAAATCATTTTTCATTACGCTTTCTAGATCAAATGCTGGATAGACTAGCTGGGCACAAATATTTTTTCTTTTTCTGGATGGATATACTGGTTATCACCAAATTCAAATACTTCCTGAGGATGAAGAGAAAATAATATTTACCAGTCCTTATGGTACTTTTTTCTTTTAGAAGAATGTCCTTTAGTTTTTGTAATGCCCCTACTACATTTCAAAGATGTATGATGGCAATTTTTTGTGACTTAATTGAAAAAGGGATTAAAGTCTTTATGGATGACTTTTTAGTGCTTGGAACCTTATTTGACTGATGTTTAGAACATTTATCCAAAGTTCTTAAGCGCTGTAAAGAAACAAATTTAGTGCTTAATTGGGAAAATGCCAATTTATGGTAGCAGAAGGAATTGTATTTAGTCATCAAATATCAAGAAAATAGTATGGAAGTAGATCCTGCTAAATTCAAGTGATCGCTAATTTACCTTATCCAACAAATGTAAGGAAAATTAGGAGTTTTTTAAGATATGTTGGATTCTATAGATGATATATTACAGACTTTTCAAAGATTGCTAAGTCTTTCTGCCATTTAATGGAGAAAGATGCAATTTTCAATTTTGATGAGGAATGGCTAAAAGCTTTTAAATTATTAAAATAAAAATTAATCATTGCACCAATTATAGTTTCACCAAACTGGGAAAAACCTTTTGAATTAATGTGTGATGTCAGTGATTATGCTATTGGAGCTGTTTTAGGACAAAAATATGAAAAAAATTTCAAAGTTATTTAATATGCTAGTAAAACTCTTAATGAAACTCAAATTAATTATACAACAACTAAAAAAAAGTTATTAGTAATAGTATATGCTTGATAAATTTAGATCATATTTAATTAGAACTCATTGTATAGTGCATACAGATCATTTTGCTATTATGTATTTAATGAAAAAGAAGGATGTTAAACCTAGAATTAAAAGATGGATTCTTCTTTTGCAAGAATTTGATTATGTAATAGTAGATCAGAAGGGGACTGAAAATCAAATTGATGATCATTTGTCAAGGCTTGAATTAGAAAAACCACTCTATTTTGAAAGTGAAATTAATGAACATTTTCTAGATGAAAAATTGTTCACTATTAATGAGTTGTATGTTCCGTGGTATGCCGACATTGTGAACTTTATTGTTAGTGATATTATACCCTATGGAATGAGNTAAATTATATATATATATATATATAAGTTTAGAAAAATATTAAATCAAGCTGATTGATACACCTAAAATATATAGTGTTTTTATACATATTTTTCTACCAATTTTTGAGATATTGTGCTTTAATGGAAGTATTTTTGTGTTTTTCTTATAGATAGAGGTAAAATGGGTGAAAAATGTTTAAAGGAGTGAAAAAGGATCAAATTTGGAGCAAAAAGGTGAAAAATGTGCAAATCAGTTTTGGAGCCGAAGCGTTAGATTCGGCGCTTAAGCACCGGGTAAACAGAGAAGGCTATGCCTAAACACCAGAGGTCCCGTGCTCAAGTGCTAGTGGCAGTTATTGGACGAGTTTTGTGGAGAACTTGAGGTAAGTTTTTAGCTTTCTTTTTTGCGACTAATTATGGTTTTAATTGAGCCTTGTTGTAGGTTTGACAATGATTTCTATTTTTAAACTAAAATGTTGTTTTACGTTCTCCATGGATTTTGAGTAGTTTTCTTTATCTTTCTTCTTAAAGTGATAAGTAATTAAGTTTTGGATGGAAATTATAGAGAGTATTTATCTTTAATGTTGGAAGAAATTGTGATGAGTTTCCATGCACTTCATTTACTTCTTGATTTGGCTAATCTAGATGTTAAAATTTGTTGCGAAAACATGTATGAACTGGGCTGGTGTATTCTCTGTCAATAATTGGAAAGAATCACATGAGGTTATATGAATGAGAATGTAGTTCATATGATTGAGTGCAAATAAATAGGGAAATACTCATTGAAGGGTGTAGAGTTAGAGGACTTTAAAGTGACAGGTTAAAGCTCCCAACTTGGTTTATTGTTTTAAGTTCTGATACGAGAATGTTAGCCTCAGGTGGAGGGAATCGAGGGTACTCTAGAGTGAGAGCTAGTATCTTCCCTACCTGGCCTGTCTTCAGAACTATTCAAACTTAGCCAATGTTCTTTATAGCAACTCTAGTAAGGGTAAATAATATTATTGCTCTTATTTGGCACAACACAATTTGCATAATTCCACAACAGAATTCCTATACTTATTACCGATTCATGATAAGAAGAAAGATATTTTTCTTAGTAAGTGCTTTTCATCTACAAAACTCTAGTTATCTTCTTAAGTTGTTACTATTTTGTCAAAATATGAAGAATACCAAAAATATTTGAATATTTATTACTGTAAAATATATTCAGTTTAAGTAATTTTGTTCTTAAAAATAGAAAGTTTTCTAAAAGTGCATAATGCATAAATTCCCAGAGGGTTTGATATTCATCTGTTAATAAAAAAGTCCTATATTACTTGATAACGATACGTATACTTGTGTAGTATCCCAATATATATATATATATATATATATATAAATTAAAAGTTAAATTCTTTTTTTTCTTGAGGATCAAATTTTTGGTTTGATCGTAAAGTAAGGAAGTATAAGTAAAATATAATTTGAATTATTGTTGTAAGTTGCATATTAGCAGTATTAAGAGGGATCAAGTTTTTGGCGCCGTTGCTGGGGAATCGAAAGCAAAATTTTTATTTTTAGAAAATCTTACTTAAACTTTAAGTTATCTTATCTTATTTTAATTTGTTTTGTTTATTTTATTTTATGATAGTATATGAGTTGTTCAGGTTCTAAAGGACTAGTGCCCTATGATTCTAAATTAGAAAGAACTATTAGAAAAATCAAAAAAACCAAAAAAATAATAAATTTTGAAATATCCAAAAAAATTATAGAAATGGCAGACCAAAATAATCAAAATGCTGAAATTCGTCTAGAGTTTCGACCTTTAAGAGATTATGCCAACCCTATTATTGATGAACTTCATTATAGTATTCAAAAACCTACTATAGTGGCTAATTCATTCAAGCTTAAACCTACTATTATCCAAATGGTATCAAATAATCAGTTTAAGGGATCACCAATTGAATATCAAAATTTAAATCTTGTCAATTTTCTAGAATTGTGCTCTACATTTAAATACGATGGTGTACCAGATGATGAAATAAGACTTAAGTTATTTCCTTTCTCAATGAGGGAAAAACCTAAGATGTGGTTGAATATGTTAGCATCTAGATCTATCAGAACTTGGGGTGATTTAGCACAAAAATTTCTTGCTAAATAATTTCTATTATCAAAAACTGCGAAGCTTAGAAATTATATTACCGGGAATCTATTTATGAAGCATGAGAAAGATTTAAAGAACTCTTAAGAAAGTGTCCACACCATACTAGGAATCTATTTATGAAGCATGGGAAAGATTTAAAGAACTCTTAAGAAAGTGTCCACACCATGTTATACCAGCTTGGTTAAGAATTCAAACATTTTATAATGGATTAATTGGATCTCTTAGATCAATTATCGATGTTGCTGCTTGTGGTTCATTAATGTTAAAACTATTTCATGACGCTTACGCTTTAATTGATACTAATAAGTTTCAATGGATTTCTGAGAGGTTAAATCCTTAGAAAGTAGCCAATATTAATGAAACTGATGAATTTACCATGTTAGAAAATCAAGTTGCTGTAATTTCAATGAAGTTAGACCAATTGGTAATGTATTTTTCTCAACCAATTTCAATGGATTGAGAAAATTCATTAGGCCAAATGGTAGATTCTCAAGAATCATTAGAAACTTTGAATGCCATAAATAACAAATTAGATTCTCAAGCATCATTAGAAACTTTGAATGCCATAAATAATAAGCAAAATAACCCATATCCAGATTCTCAAGCATCATTAGAAACTTTGAATGTCATAAATAATAAGCAAAATAACCCATATTCTAATTATTATAACCTAGGTTGGAAGAATTATCCCAACTTTAACTAGAATAACAATTGGGGTGGTAATAATCAGCAATGGGGGAACAACCAAGGAAATCCATTGGGAAACTAGATCAACCAGGGAAATAATAATTATAGATCTACTTATCCTCCAGGTTTCAATAGTAATACACAATTTAAGAAGAAGAAATTTTTTATAGAGGAAGTGGTGTTATAAATGGGAAATCAATTAGAAAGTCAAGGAGCTTTAATTAGAAATATCGAGATTCAACTTGGAAAAATAGCAAATTGATTAAGTAATAGATCCTAAGGAACACTTCCTAGTAATTCTGAATCAAATCCAAAAGACTAGAATAAAGAACAAGTAAAAGTCGTTCAACTTAGAAGCAGAAGAGGGTTGGAAGGTCTGATTCAAAAAGAAATTGAAGTAGAGAGAGAAGAAATTGAAGAATTAAAAGAGGACGCTCCAAAAGTTTTTGAGAGAACTATTTCTCCACTGAAAATTGATTTAGAAAAACTACCACCTCCATTTCCTTAGAGACTTCGTCAGCAGAAGTTGGATAAGAAATTTTCAAAATTTTTGGAAATATTTATAAAGCTTACAATTAATATTCCATTTGCTAAAGCCTTAGAACAAATGTTGAGCTATGTAAAGTTTATGAAGAATATTCTCAACAGAAAAGTAAGTTTGAAGATAATGAGACAATTGCACTTAGTGAAGAGTACAGTGCGATAATTCAAAAGAGGCTTCCTAAAAAGTTTAAAGATCCTGGTAGCTTTACAATTCCCTATGCGATAGGAGACAAATTTTATGGGAAAGCTTTATGTGATTTAGGTGCAAGCATTAACCTTATGCCATTATCAAGATTTGAAAGATTGGGATTAGGAGAAGTAACCCCTACTACTGTAACTCTGTATTTAGCAGATCGTTCGATAACATAACTTAAAGGAGTTATAGAAGACGTTCTAGTGAAAGTGGATCAATTTATCTTTATGTTAATTTCATTATGCTAGATATGGAGGAAGATAAAGTGATACTTATCATTTTGGGGAGACCTTTTCTAGGCACAATAAGAGTAATGATAGATGTGCAAAAATCAGATTTAACAATGTGCGTCAATGATCAAACTGTTACTTTTAACATTTCAAGATCAATGAAATACCTTGCAAAAGGTAAAGATGATGAAAGTTTTAGAATGGATGTTATAAGATATCTAAGTGAATGCCATTTCAAGACTACATATGAAGAAAAATTTGAAGAAAAAGATTTGAAACATGAGCAAGAAGAGGAATTAGATTATTGTGAAAATCTTCTTAATGAAGATTCAAACTATGTTCGAGAAAGTTTTAAGGTTTTGGACACGGCAGATAATGATAAATCATTTTGTCCATCTTTTGAAAAACCTCCAAAACTAGAGTTGAAGTTACTTCCTGATCATTTAAAATGTGCAATTTTAGGAGACTCCTCTACTATACCTGTTATAATTTCCTCAAAATTAATAATGGAAGAAAAAGAAAGGTTGATGAAAACTACGAAAAACTTTAAGAAAGCCTTTGGATGGACAATTGCTGATATTAAAGGAAGCAGTCTTTCAATTTGTATTCATAGAATTCATATGGAAGAGAACCACAAACCCAGAGCTGATCCGCAAAGGAGATTGAATCTTATTACGGAAGAAGTTGTTAAGAAAGAAATTTTAAAGTGGTTAGATGCTGGAGTTATCTACCCTATTTCAAATAGTGCATGGGTTAGTCCAATTCATTGTGTTTCTAAGAAAGGAGGAGTAACTGTAACTATAAATGAACATAATGAGTTAATACCTACTAGAGTAGTTACAGGGTGGCAAATATGCATTGATTATAGAAAATTAAATCTCACTACTAGAAAAGATCATTTTTCATTACCCTTTCTAGATCAAATGCTATATAGACTAGCTGGGCACAAATATTTTTATTTTTTGGATGGACATACTGGTTATCACCAAATTCAAATATCTCCTGAGGATGAAGAGAAAACAATATTTACCTATCC
This sequence comes from Phalaenopsis hybrid cultivar, assembly GCA_002079205.1. Lineage (NCBI taxonomy): Eukaryota > Viridiplantae > Streptophyta > Magnoliopsida > Asparagales > Orchidaceae > Phalaenopsis > Phalaenopsis hybrid cultivar. Next base: position 13,759 of record JXCR01137785.1, on the reverse strand, counting down.
TTATGGTACTTTTTTCTTTTAGAAGAATGTCCTTTAGTTTTTGTAATGCCCCTACTACATTTCAAAGATGTATGATGGCAATTTTTTGTGACTTAATTAAAAAGGTATTAAAGTCTTTATGGATGACTTTTTAGTGTTTGGAACCTTATTTGACTCATGTTTTGAATATTTATCCAAAGTTCTTAAGCGCTGTAAAGAAACAAATTTAGTCCTTAATTGGGAAAATGCCAATTTATGGTAGCAGGAGGAATTGTATTAAGTCATCAAATATCAAAAAATAGTATGGAAGCAGATCCTGCTAAATTCAAGTGATCGCTAATTTACCTTATCCAACAAATGTAAGGAAAATTAGGAGTTTTTTAGGATATGTTGTACTCTATAGATGATATATTAAAGACTTTTCAAAGATTGTTAAGTCTTTCTGCCATTTAATGGAGAAAGATGCAATTTTCAATTTTGATGAGGAATGGCTAAAAGCTTTTAAAGTATTAAAATAAAAATTAATCATTGCATCAATTATAGTTTCACCAAACTGGGAAAACCCTTTTGAATTAATGTGTGATGCCAGTGATTATGCTATTGGAGCTGTTTTAGGACAAAAATATGAAAAAAATTTCAAAGTTATTTACTATGCTAGTAAAACTCTTAATGAAACTCAAATTAATTATACAACAACTAAAAAAGAGTTATTAGTAATAGTATATGCTTTTGATAAATTTAGATCATATTTAATTAGAACTCATTGTATAGTGCATACAGATCATTTTGCTATTAAGTATTTAATGAAAAAGAAGGATGTTAAACCTAGAATTATAAGATGGATTCTTTTTTTGCAAGAATTTGATTATGTAATAGTAGATCAGAAGGGGATTGAAAATCAAATTATTGATCATTTTTCAAGGCTTGAATAAGAAAAATCACTCTCTTTTGAAAATGAAGTTAATGAACATTTTCTAGATGAAAAATTGTTCACTATTAATGAGTGGCGTGTTTCGTGGTATGCCAACATTGTGAACTTTATTGTTATTGATATTATACCCTATGGAATGACATACCAATAGAAGAGGAAATTTATTTCTGAAGCTAAGACTTCTTTTTGGGATGACCCATTTTTATATAAACAAAGGAAGGATCTGATTATTCGAAGATGTGTACCATTAGAAGAAACTTATGAAATTATCCAAAAATGTAATAATTCTGATTTTGTTCAAAGATGTGTACCATTAGAAGAAACTTATGAGATTATCCAAAAATGTCATAATTCTGATATTGGAGGACATTTTGGTGTTGATAAAGCATCATACAAAATTTTACACATTTGGATTTTATTGGCCTACAATTTTTAGAGATCTTAATGCTTATATCAAAACTTGTGATAGATGTCAAAGAGCAGGCAATATTTCTAGGAGAAATGAGATGCCCCTCACATATATGCTAGAAGTTGAAATAATTTATGTTGGGGGATTAGATTTCATGGGACCATTTATACCGTCCTTCAAAAACTTATATATTCTGTTAGCAGTAGACTATGTATCCAAATGGATAGAAGTTATTTCCTTACCTTGATGTGATGCTCAAAGTGTTACAAAATTTTTGAAAACGAATATAATTTTGATTTGGGATGCCAAGAGTTATCATTACTGATGGGGGAAGTCATTTCAGAAATGTCATAATGGAGAAGTTATTAAATATCATATAAATCATTAGATTGCTACTGCTTATCATCCTCAGACAAGTCGTTTGGTTGAATTATCCCATCGGGAAATTAAAAGAATTATAGAAAAATTTGTGAATCCAACAAAAATGGATTGGTCAGTCAAACTATGCTTTGTGGGCTTATAGGACTGCATATAGAACTCTTATAAGAATGTCCCCATATAAGCTAATATTTAGGAAAGCTTGTCACTTACCAGTTGAACTTGAGCATAAAGCATATTGGGTAATTAACTAATTCAATTATAATTCAAAATAAGCTGGTGAGAAAAGATTATTACAATTAAATGAGCTTGAAAAGATAAGGAATGAGTCTTATGAAAGTGTCAAGATTTATAAAGAAAAGATGAAGATGTGGCATGATTGAAAGATTCTTACTAAAACTTTTCAACCAGGGCAACAAGTTTTGCTATATAATTCAAGGTTAGGATTATTTCCAGGCAAACTTAAGTCCAGGTGGATGGGCCCATTTAATGAGTTTAAAGTTTATCCTTATGGAGTTGTGGATATTAATGATCCTAAATCTGAGAAAATCTTTAAAGTGAATGGAATGATGTTGGGTCAACCAGAGTAAGCACTGGTTACATCGGGCTGACGATGCAAAACCAAGCGCTTTGTGTGAGGTAACCCATAAGTATCAATGTGTTTATATTTTTATTATTGTTTTATGTGTGATTAAAAAAAATGAGGAAGTATTTTTGAGACTGTTATGTGTTATTATGGATTTTAAGACTTAAATTAGTGATTTAGAGATGTTAAAATGAGAATTTGGACGTGTTAAAATGAGGATTTGGACGTTAAGTTAACCCGTGCGAAAATGTGCACTGGCGCTTAAGCGCCAAATTCGGCGCTTAAGCATGACAGTTTAAAAACATGTGCAAAATTAATATTCTAGAAGGAAAAACCACCTAGAGGTTTGTAAAAATGTGTTTAGACCATTTCTAGCCCTAAAGATTAGAAGAGAGAGAGATTTTAAGATGATTTTTTCATGGGAGATGGATTTGAAGAAGAAGGAAGATGCCATGAGGAATAAATTCTTTATTCAAAGTGCACAAGAGATGTATAATGGTTTCTTAGTCGTTAGTATTGAAGGGATATCATAGAAAATCAACAAAATTGAGAAGACCATGTATGTACTGGAGACTAGGTTATTGGAAATTCATGCACATCAGGAGCATATTGGATGGCAATTGAAAATGCTATTTAGTCACACTAGTTATATCGAGGAAGCGGATAAGGAGATGTTTCTTAAGCAAAAGTGGATTGAAGAAGATTGCATCAGAGCACGTCACCACCGTCCGTTTTATCAACTTTATATTACAGTTGCCCCAGGAGAGACTAATGAAAGACTTGAATTTGTTCCTTCGAATGAAGAATGGAATTAAGTTCTATGTTTGTTTTTGTGTGATTAAATTTGTTGTCTTTAAGTGTTTTTTAGTGTTTAAGACATAAGTTAGTGTTTATTTTACTTATGTGTTTAATTGTGAATGTGTGTTAACTGTTTTGTACTTAGGAAAATTTTCTCATCCGAGTCTATTTGGAGTGAGAATTAATTGTCAATAGTATTTGTACATGTTTGTGAATTAATAGAAGTTTATTTTTGTGAAAATTTTATGTTATTTTAGCCTCGAATTGAAATAGTTGTTAAAGAGAATTTTGAGAGAGTGAGGAGATATAAGAAGTTAAAAATAGTTAATTAAGTGCTATGAGACCATTTAGGGGTTGTTTACTTATATAAATAGTGCATTTTACTTAGATTTGAAGATTTTAAAAATAATGCACTGGCGCCTAAGCGCCACTTCTCGCGCTTAAGTGCGAGCTAACCTGAAAGGGAACGGTTAAAAGTGAAATTATGGTCCAAAAACACCATTTTTAACGCCTCCTGTCTTCTTCTACCTCTCAAAATCATGATTTTTAAGGGAACACCATTAAGTTGAGATTTTTTGGTAGAATCAAGAAAAAATTGCTAGATTTGGATTCCTTGAGGTAAGAGCTTTACTTCTACGCAAAAATTTTGGATTTTCACCATGTATTTTGAGCACATTTGGAGAAATTAGAAAATTCACTATTCATGGTGAAAAATGAGGAAAAATCTATGAAAATTGCTTGGGAAGTTTAGTTTGTGCTTTTGGAAGTTTAGTTTAGTGATTTAGACTTGATTTTTGAAACTATTTTCGGAATTTATAAAATTTGTAGAATGACACCAAGAATGAAGAGGAATAGAGGAAAAACCCGTTTGATTTGGGCAATTTTGTTAGTCTAAAAGCTCAAGATCGATACAATGATGCTCTACAGTCACGAAAATTTATTCAAGAGCGATGTTTTAGAAATTTTGGTGGATAAGTGGAGGATTTCATTGTTCGTAGATAGTGGAAACAGTTCTAATTTTTCTATGCTGTCACAGTGATTTCTGTTATGAGGGAGTTCTATGCAAATCTCCATGAAGCTGAAGACAATCGAGTTATGGTTCGAGGAAAGTTGGTACCTTTTTCGCCAGAGGTAATCAACTTATTTTACCATTTACCACCGGATACTTTATATTTTTATGCAAATTATAGTCCTATTGAAGCGAAGTTAGACGAGATTATTTCATACTTGATTATTGGGAGAGGACTTTGGAATATTACTAATGAGAGATGCGTAATATTCCCAACTTCAAAGTTATGTGCACCTTCAAAGGCCTGCACTATTTTATTTTTGGTCATCTGTGTCTAACGAATCATCTCAGTGAAGTGACCAGAGAAAGAGCGACGTTGAACTATTGTATTCAAGAGGGAAAGCTCATCAAAATTGGAGCTTTAATCTATCAAAACATCATCAGTTCTGCTACAGCTGTTACAACTACAGGTCTGGGATTTGCCTCCTTGATCTTTTCTTTGTGCGAGCAGGCTGGGGTTAAATATGATACTTGGGAAGAAGTTCTATTACCTTTAAATCCTATCACAAAGGTGAATGTGAAGACTTATTCTGAGAATTCAATTTTTTGCTGGAGAGGAGGAATTTCTAAGAGCTATGGAATGGAAACTTCTGCTGCATCTACCACTACTGCTTCTTCATCTTGATCATCTACTTCACGTGCTTCTACATCTAGAGGTGGGTCTTCTCATACCCGAGATGAGTTATTGTAGAAGATCATGGATAATATCTAATGTGGATAAGGTACAATAATTAGAGCATTTTGCAGATCATAATAATAGTTATAATAGAATGAAGAGCGATTATGAAGAGAAATTCAACTCATCTTAGGAGAGCCTGATTAGAGGTGACCCAGGAGTGCAATTTCCTGCATATCCTCGATATCCTGATTATGAGCTTGCAGAAAAATGGTACAGTGGTAATTCTAAAGATGAATAGTAAAGTTGAGAGATTTATTTTATGATTGTAATATGATATGAACTATGTGGTCTGAGCTTGCTACATTTGCATTTGTGTGTTGTTTTGGACTATGTTGTGTTTTGGAATTTTATGTTTTATTGTTATTATGACGTTTGTGGAAGTTAGTATCTTATTTTTAAATTTTAGGGTTGTAACTCTTGTTTTGTGTTTAGTACTGTGTTTAGTTAGTTTAGAACTTAACTTAATTTCATATCTGTTATAAAGTAGAAAATCTTGCTAGCTTAGATCTTATACATGAAATTCACAAACTGCTATCCTTTATTTTTTCTTTTATCATGTTTGCAAGTTTATCTTTATATTAAGATTGTAATGTCAGTAGTGTGTATGTTTGCTTTTATTTTTATACCCATTGTTTAGAAGTCTAATGAATCTCTACATGTTAAATTAAAATAAAAATATAGATAATTTGATCAAAATTAATTCCTACTTTTATATATCTAATGCTAAACTGTTTAATCTGTTAAAAATTTAAGTTTGGGGGGATGAAAAATATATAAAAAATTGGAATTTTATTTGTTCTCAAATGTCATATAAGTGAATTTGATTTGAAAAGAAAAAAAAAAACAAATTATTTTTATGGAGTTATATTAGGGAAGTAAAATTTGATTTTAGAAATGAGTAAGAAAATTAAGTTATAATTTTTAGTAATGAAGAAAACTTTAAGTTAAAAAGTTTTTAGATGAGAAAATGATTAATATAAGTAACTATCTTTAATAAGAAAAAATGTATTTTTGAAAAATTAAGATAATTTAGAGTTTTATTTTAATACTTAAATTTTTTTTAATAAAATAATTTTTAAAACTATTATCATATTTATAAGTAAAAGTCTTATATCAAGACTTTGCGTTAGGAAAGGAGAAGTGGAATTCCAAATTATTAAAGACCTATCCAGATATAATAATCCTTGCCTGAAAAAGAAAAGAAAAAAAAAGAAAGAAAAAAAAAAGAAAAGAAAAAGAGAAAGAAAAGACAAAGAAAAAGAGAAAAAAAAATTAGTAAGGAGAAGCTTGAGGATTAGTGCCTAATTTAAAATTAGTTCTACATTTGATCTTTTTAAAGTGTAAGACTTGACAAACTCTTAAGCTTATAGATATAATATAGTAAGAAAAAAATTTTTTAATGAAAATTTTTAAGTGGAGATAATAAAATAACTAAATTTTAAATTTGGAAAATCTACAATACACTTTTGAATTAGATAGAAACTCATATTTTTCATCTTTCTTAACTTTAAGAGATTCTAAACTTTAAGTTGGTCTCATTTACTGAATATTTTTTCTAGATTAGACTGCTATATTTCCATATCTAAATTTTATTAACTCATCATATACATATCATACATATGTAGTTTTTAAAGATTGAAGTGTCACTTGAGGACAAGTAACCTCTTAAGTTTGGGGGATTTTGATACACCTAATGTATAGTGTTTTTAGACACATTTTTATACCTATTTTTGAGATATACGCTTTAATGGAAGGTATTTTTGTGTTTTTCTTGCAGATATAGGTAAAATTGGAAAAAATGCTTAAAGGAGTGAAAAAGGATCAAATTTGGAGCAAAAAGGTGAAAAATGTGCAAATGAGTTTTGGCGCCTAAGCTCCAGATCCGGTGCTTAAGCACTGGATAAACAGAGAAGGCCGCACCTAAGCACCAGAGGTCTCGCGCTTAAGTGCCAGTGACAGTTATTGACTAGTAAGTTCAGTTTCTGCAAATTTTGAAGAGTTTTTTGAGGAACCCTTTGACTTAATAGGTGGTTATAACCCCCATGGACGAAAATTATCATGAAAGGAACCATCTCTTAGAAAAATACATCAAATTTAGAGATATTTTGAAGAGTTTCCAAGGCACCTCTTGGAAAACTATAGAAGAAAGAAGAGAGGACTTTGAAAGGAGTCCTGAAAGTATTGGAAAGTTTTGAAAGTTTTCATTTAGAGAGTTAGTTCGGAGAGATTTTCAGATGCCTCTTTTACTTTTATTTTATCCTTTTTGTTATTTTATTTTGAGAGATTGTAAATAAAAGAGATTCAAAGGAAATTTATGAGTTTGGTGGAGAACTTGAGATAAGTTTTTATAGAGCCTTAGGGGCAAATGTGTAATTTTGGAAATTTTGCCTTAATTAACATTTAGGCTTAATTCAAGGTGGGAAAATGGGTAACCTCTAATCTTAATCAATTTATTTGATGTTTGAAACACAAAGGGGTTAATTGGTAGAAACCAATTTCACTTTCCTAATTAGGATCAATAAATTTCTAAATCATTAAAAATTTGGAAGTTTATTAAAATTAAATGATCCTGGACTTAGGGGTATAAACTTTGAAGTCAATAATTAA
>JXCR01137782.1:32046-49452 GCA_002079205.1 Phalaenopsis hybrid cultivar | reverse complement strand
TTGATAATGTGCTCTTGGCTCAAAAGTTGGTATTGGATTTGGACAGAATCACTAGAGGAGGTAACTTAATTCTCAAACTGGATATCAAAAAGGCTTATGACACAATCAATTGGAAGTTTATTGAACAAGTTCTCATTGTCAGGGGTTTCTCCCCTTCCTTTATCTCTCTAATCAACAGATGGCTAACTAATAATTTCCATTCTATCTTCATCAATGGAACTTTCCATGGGTTTTTCAGTGCATCTAGAGGTATCAAACAAGGTGACCCCCTTTCCCCTACCATTTTTATTTTGGTTTTTTACTACTTATCCAGAATCTTGAATGAGTTGGCAACCAGAAAACCCCAATCCCTTTATAGCTATAGATCTTCCACCTTAATCAATCATTTGGCTTTTGCTGATGACATCATTATTTTTTCAAAAGCTTCCAAATCTGCTGTTAGATTATTCATGCAAAGCTTGGAGATTTTTCAAGATGTCTCTGGTATGAAGTTAATAAGCAGAAGTGCATCTCCATCTTCAGCAAACAATGCAAAAGTGACTTAAGGACCCGGGTTACTGAATTCACAGACTTCACCAATAGCCATCTTCCTGTGAAATATCTAGGGGTACTTCTTATCAAAGGAAGAACAAAAAACTATCAGTTTGATCACATTTTAGAAAAGATACAAAGCAAACTTCAAGCATGGGAGAATTCCTTTTTATCCAATGGGGGGGAGGATAACACTTCTGAAAAGTGTTTTATCTGTTATTCCATCATATCTTCTGCAAATGAATATCTTGAAAAAGTCTACTCAAAGATTAATTGACGGGATTTTCAATAGATTTCTATGGGCTGGTCAAAGGAAGCAAAAACACTGGACTAAATGGGCTAAGGTGTGTAAACCTTTTATGGAAGGTGGGTTAGGCTTCAAGTCCTTCCCCAAACTATGCATACTAATCTTTACAAACTCTGGATCAAATTTAGATCTCAGTCCTCACTTTAGGTTGAATTCCTAAAGGGAAAATATTGCAAGAATCAACACCCTACCCAATTATCTGTGGGTTTGGGGGATTCCCCCATTTGGAAAAAAGATGTTACAGATTAGGGAGGAAGCTGAACAAATGTATGTCTGAGAGATTGTTGAGGGATTGGTAAACATCTGGTGGGACAATTGGTCTTTGGAAGGCAGCCTTCTGAATGATCAAAATGCTCCAGCCTCTCCAAAGAATGTGAAGGACCTTTGGGAACATGATAAGTAGAATCTTACTCCTTTTATTCCTTTTTGCAACCCTTCTCAAATCTCCAATATTCTGAAACACTCTGTTAAACCTGGGCAAAAGGACAGAATTGCTATAAAAAAGAATTTACTACCTTCTCAGCCTCCCCAGCAGGTGGTGAATTGGGTTCAAACAATTTGGAATAAATTTCTCACTCCCTCATGTCATTTTTTATATGGAGACTCTTCTTAAAATTGATTCCCACTGATGATATATTGAAATACAAGTGTCTAAGAGGACCCTCTAGATGCATTTTTGGCCTTACTGATGAGAAAACAATTGCCCACCTATTTTTTGCCCGCCCCTGGGTACAGGAAGTTTGGTTTATTATGAATGGAAAGCTGAATGTCCCAACAATGAATCTAACATGGGAGGTATTTTATAATTGTTGGTCAGATTGGAGGGGAATCAATCTTCAAGACATCCCCAACATTGTGGCTTGGTTTTTTTGGGTGGCTAGAAACCATTTGAAGTATGAAGCTTCTCCTTTAGAGCCAATGAAGGTGGGTCTAAACTATATTGCCTTTATACAAAAACTAATTAAATTAAAAAATTTTGAAGCTGTGTTGGAGCTGTGCCCATCTTTTAATCCTTCCATTAAAAAAGTTTTGAAAATCTACTGGTTTCTTCCAATATATGGATGGACAAAAGTTAACACTGGTCGTAGCTATAAACCTCAGTCTGCTGGTATTGGTAGTGTCTTCAAGAATCATGAGGGGAGGTGCATCTTGTTTTTTCAATCTCCTATTAAAGCTTTGGATCCCCTTGAAGCTGAATGTCAAGCTATTTTTGGGCCCTCAACTTAGCCAGATCTTGCCACTTCAACCAGCTATGGGTTGAATTTGACTCTTTGATGCTTATTAACATTATCAAGGGCTCCTATGACACTCCATGGAACTTAATCAGCTGTATTTCTGGGATTCATCAATTACTGAAGAACTACCCCATAAATTTCTCCCATATTCACAGAGAAGGAAATAGACCCTCCAATTGGCTGGCTAGAAGAGGTCTCTATACTAAAGAATCTGTGGTGAGCAGAATGATCCCTCCCCCATTGGATTTTCTTTTATCCAGTGATTTGTTGGCTCTTCCTTATATCAGATAGCTCCCTTTTTTTGTTGTTTTGAAAGGTTGCCTCCTTTTATAGGCCCTCTTTCTTTTCTTTTTGTAACTAGTTTACATTAATTTTAATGAATTGGAGCTTGGCTCCTTACTTTATATATATTATTTGGTTTGATAAGTGTTTATATTTGTAGATAATAATCCTACACAATTTTATATATCATAAATTATAGCAAATATTGGTATTAGAGGAAAATTTGGAAAAATATTGAGCAAAAAAAATGATATGACGATATTTTGGCCTCTGGTGCCAACGGCGCCCACTGCCAAGACCATGGCGCTGATAGTGCCATCGGGAGTGCCAACAGAGTCCCTAGCAATTTTGTGCAGTTTTGATGTTTTTGGTGGACTTTAGCAGGATTTCACTCATCAATAATCGCCGAGAGGCTTTTTTTAAGTCCTAAAACTGCCTTAGACGACCAGAAACTTCCTATTTTTGAATTCCATGGCATCAAATTCTAGAAATACTTCTAGGTATGGAGTTTTCAATAGAAGAAAGTTTAGTAGTTTTGACGTGCAGAGATTATACAACAAAGTCATTATGAAGAAGAGGCTTATCAAGTAGAGAGGCTTTGTCAATCATGGATTGATTAATTCAAGTTTTCTGATTAATAAATTCAATATACAAAGATGATAGGAAGTTCTATGCTACATTACCTTTGTAGTTGTTGTACCAGTGGTGAAGAAATTCTATGCTAACTTACATGGAATCACCCAAGGAGTTATCTTCGTACGAGGTAAAGCTGTACCATATACTCTGGCGCAAATTAATGAGTTTTATATGCTAGAAATTGTTCCAATCTATCATTATACAAATTTCATCTCAACGAGAAATTTGATGCAAAATGTCTATAATTTTCTGACGAATGAAAGTGATATTTGGGAAATGTAAGATGAGGAATATGTTAATTACTCTGCTTTTTTGCTTAATGCAATATCGAAACGGTGGCATTTTTTCATTTATGTAAAATTAATCCCTACCATGAACATTAGTAGAGTCACCAAAGAGAGTGCTATTTTGAACTATTGCATTCAAATGGAAAAACCCATTGATGTAGGATCTATCATTTTTAAATCTACTATGGGTATTTTCATGAATGAGCCAATATATGGACTTTGACATCCTTCTACAATTTTTCTACTTTGCAGTCAATCTCATGTTCCATATGAAATTTGGAAAAAAATTTTATTACCTTGGGAGCCCATGATTCCTATTGATGATAAGTATGTTGGGAATGAGAATGAAGCATTAGATGCTATCTTACATCATTCATCACATGCTTCAACTTCATTAATGCCACAAACAATTGGAAGTTCACTAACTTTGGAAAAGAAATTGAAGAAAATTGAAAGAGAACTTCATAGTATAACGATAACAATAAGAAATCTTAAATACATTTTTTATGACCAAAACTTGAGGATGAAGGTGAATTTTGATCTTACTGGAACAATTGAAGCAGGATTGGTTCGGATGTTTAAGGAAAAAGGATGGATCGAAGAAAATTAGATTGATCAATTCCCGTACCAACCCTTCTACAATTTGTACATTCATTGCCACTCTATAAGAGATATTAGAGGAGGAGAAAGCACTGAAGATGAGGCAGAATAATTGAAAATTTTGGACTCTCTACTAGTTTAACATACTTATGTATTTAATTTAATTGTGTGGATTTGATTTAGTTTGCTTTGTTTTAGAATTATGAACTTTTATTGTGAGTATATTTTGTGTCAGCGTTTAATGTTGTGGCTTGATTTCAATGCTGATTTATAATTCAGTTTGCTTTCTGCGTGAAAATGTGATTAGAAAAATATATTTGTAAAAGTGTATTTTCATAAATAAAAGTTAGTTTGTTATTGTTTGTGAAAATTTTTATTTGTAAATTATTGTTAGATATAAATTTGTGTGAATTATTGTTAGATATAAATTTGTCTTAAAAAAAACTAAAGAAACTTTAGAGTAAATTGAAAAAATTTTAAAATTGCGAAAATCAGAAAATGGAATTTTTTGGCCTTCAGCGCCGATGGCGCCCTCGACCCAAGAACACCTGAAACCCCTTAAATTTGTGATTTGGATGGTAAAACTCCATTTTTACCAGTTGAGCTACCTTCAACCTCTGATCTTAGCACCAAGGGCTTCATTTTGCTCAGACTTGAGGAGATTTTGAGGCAAAGAAACTTCACATTTTATCTTCTCTAGGAAAGAGCTACACTTTGAACTAAAAAAAATATTTATTTTCACCAAGGATTTATCTCACATTGCTTGGATCCAAAAATTTTGGAATTTTTTTAAAGATTTTGAGAAATGCCTTTAGTGAAGAACTCTTATTTAGTAGATTTAAGTTTTAAGCGTTTTAAATTGTGATTTTTGGAATTTTAGGAATTTATTCAGATTTTTATCAAATTTTCTTAGATTTCCCATGGCACCAAGAATGAGCAAAGGAAAAAAGAAAAGTAGATTATGATGTTGACCACACTTTTGGTTGAGGTTTAGTTTTCCCTCTTTATTATCCTAGGATCTAGCCATAGGACTTTCATATTGACTATTCCTAGAAAACTAGAAATGAACCCTCACCATTAGAAACTCTAAACTCCTCCTTGCTCAACCTGAAGTTCAACATATTGGTCCTATCCTCTAGCACTTAGTAGGTGGGGTCAGTATGAGGGAGCTCAAGATGAGCCCCCATAGGGCTGATTAACCTTAAGGTTGACTTTGGGTGTTGTTCTGTAGCTTTTTCACTCACTGCACTCACTATCACTTATATTCACTCACAATCCTAAAACCCAAAAATGGTTAACTTGGATCCCTTGATCCTTTAGGAGACTCATGTAGATGGTCCCTTAAACCCACTAGTCCTAAGCTAGTGTTTAGCTAGGACCAGTACATAGAGGACCCAAATGGGTATTCCATTTGAGCCATAGCTCATATATGATGGTTGACACCCCAATTCTACCAAAAATATTCAATTTGACCTTGTACCCCCAAACCTACCCAAATTACCTAAATACCCCCACATCCCAAATTTGGCTAAAAATCCCAATTTCACCCAAAAATACCCATTTTTTTTTCAAAAATCATTTCAAAACATTTTAAAATACCCTAATTACCCAAAACCACAAAAAAATCCAAATTTACCAAAATACCCCCAAATTTGCCAAAATTATAAAATTACCCTTGGCATCCCAAACTCACAAAACCTCCAAAATCACTCCAAATGTTTTTAAAGCCAATTTGGACCCTCTAATTGAACCCAATTTGCCCAAATTGACCATTTTGACCAAAATCCCCAAATTGTCTTTAAGGGCCTAATTTCCCTAAATTCTCCTTAAATGTCCATTAATTTGGTTCCAATTTCCCTCAATTTAAATTCTAAACTCAAATTCACCTTTCAATTGTTTCACATAAATGTAAGCCCAAAATAAATAAATTAACGAGATGAAACACACAAATAATTTCTCCTCAAAATTGAAGTCAAACATTGGGATAGATTGGGAAGTCACCGAGGTTCTATTTGAGTTTTGTGAGATCCCCTAGTTCTTCCTCCTTTGGAATCTATAATAAATGTTCCAAACTTGAACCATTCCCCTTTCACACATCTTTTTCTGATGTCATTGAAAAGTCCTATGCTTTTGACTTCTTTGAAGATAATATTTTATTGGTTTTTATTGAGAGATTTTTTTTATGACTTCGGTTATCTAAGATGTATTAGCTATAAGGGTTTACCCCTATAGGAAGCTTGTCCGAACCCATCTTGATATAAACCCTTTTTACTTCTTCATATTAAACAGGGGAATTTATAGACTGATAAAATGGTTCCGCAGACCAAATGAATGTCATATATTTTTTAGTTTATTTGATCGTTGTGTTTATCCCTTGGGATAGATGCAGGGTTTGAGGTATAGCGCTCTTTCATTTAAACTATGAAAAATATGAGGTCAGTTTGATTTCATATTTTTATAAACTATATATATGTAAATGCCTTTTTGAAGTGGGCGACGGGATTACAAGTTTGGTGACCGACAACTTCTAATGCAAAACTTCTCAACCAAAATATTGTCGGAATCTTCTGGCGACTCCGCTAGGGACTAGTTTTTCTCTCCATTTAAATCAAGAAATATTGTCTTCATACGTCGATAATGTGTTCATGTCCCTCATGAACCAAATTACTTTTCTTTCATTGGCATGCTCTACACATTTCCATCTTAGGAAAGTACGGTCAACTCTTTGGACTTTAGGACCCTCTGTTTGACCACCTTTGAGCAAAGGAGTTTAGGAGGCCATTAAGGACATTTTAATATACATGTGGGGTCAGACCCCCAATAGGTGCATTGTTAAGTTGGTCCCGCACTGGGTCCTGAACTTTGCTTTTTTTCCCTTCCGAGTTTGATTTGTTGTTTTGCAAATTAAATCGAATTGTGTTGTGTTGCACGTGCTCTTTAAATTTCCCTTATACTAATTAAATCTTTCTACTTCCAAACTATTTTTCCTAAAATTTTAAAACCTCCACAAATTAAATAAGAACTTACCCGGTCTACAGATCAACCTCTGTTAATTTGTAGTGCTCGCACTAAGATTATGAGGTATTGGCCAAATAACTAACCCAAGAGGTTTCTTTTTTAAAGCTGATGTAATGACATTCCCAACACTCACTTTCTCTTGTAACCTACCGACGAGCCTCGGTGCCTATAATATCGCTTTCACCATCAAGTTTGGAGCAGGATTTGATGATCTCAAGGTCATTCTCGGAAAATTCCCATTCATTATAATGAAAGTTGCCGCCCCAGAGGTTCAAGAACCGTCTGCCGAGTTCAACTTGAACTGCCCTCAGGATTTTCCTTCTTACAAGAAGGTCAAAACTACAGCCACCATGGCACCTACCCAGCTTGTTATTCCCACTAGTGCTAAGGGAAAAGAATTTATGATCTTTAAAGACCTGACTGAAGGATTGGTCGTTCCGCCATCAATATTCAAAATCAGACCGAGTTCAAGGACTACACCGTTAACATGAACCCAAAAGATAAACCATAACAAGAAGATTTGGAGGGCTACTACAGCCCAGATTTTTTAGGAAGTACCTGTTGATGAAAATCCTCACCAGGATGAGTCAAGATTGTCAGAGACTTATCCATTTTAGCAAGGGAGTAGGTTAAATCTCTTAATGGACACTAATGGATCCTAACTGGAGTAACTCTAATCAACTTTAACATCCCCCATAATATTTAAATGACCATAGCCATAGGGTCATCTGATTTGACATCATAACTTGACACATTAGAAAACTTAAACTCATCATGGCAAGGAGCTCGGAGCTAGTATGGTGAGAAGCACAGCCATATTCAAACAACAAAACCTGACTACATCAGCTAAACCATTCCTTCCTTAGAATTAAATAGCATGCCACAGAATTTTGAGGTTGTTTGCCTAGTGCATCATAAATCCTCAACTCATCTTTAGGCCTTTGTATGGTTCTGCTATACAATATCAGCCCAACTTGTCTTAGGATTCTGAGGTTGTCGTTCATCGCGACTTAAATCCTCACATCTTCCAAGCTATTTGTGCGATTGTTACACATAAATGTAAGCCCAAAATAAATAAATTAACGAGATTAAACACACAAATAATTTCTCCTCAAAATTGAAGTCAAACATTGGGATAGACTGGGAAGTCACCGAGGTTCTCTTTCGGATTTGTGAGATCCCCTAGTTCTTCCTCCTTTGGATTCTACAATAAATGTTCCAAACTTGAACCATTCCCCTTTCACACATCTTTTTCTGATTTCATTGAAAAGTCCTATGCCTTTGACTTCTTTGAAGATAATATTTTCTTGGTTTTTATTCAGAGATTTCTTTGATGACTTCGGTTATCTAAGATGTATTAGCTATAGGGGTTTACCCTTATAGGAAGCTTGTCCGAACCCATCTTGATATAAACCCTTTTTAATTCTTCATATTAAACAGGGGAATTTATACACAGATGAAATGGTTCCGCAAACCAAACGGATGTCATATATTTCTTAGTTTATTTGATCGTTGTGTTTATCCCTTGGGATAGATGTCCTTAGTTTATTTTATCGAGCCTCATCCTCAAGTCTTGTGTTTATCCTTTGGGATAGATACATTAGTGCTCTTTCATTTAAACTATAAAAAATATGGGGTCAGTTTGATTTCATATTTTTCTAAACAGTGCTCTTTCATTTAAACTATGAAAAATATGAGGTCAGTTTGATTTCATATTTTTCTAAAAATTTGAGCCTCATCCTTAAGTCTTGTGTTTATCCTTCGGGATAGATACAGGATTTGAGGTACAGTAATTTAAACTATGAAAAATATGGGGTCAGTTTGATTTCATATTTTTCTAAACTATATATATATGTAAATGCCTTTTTGAAGTGGGCGACGGGATTTCGATTTCGGTGATCGACAACTTCTAATGGGAAACTCCTCAACCAAAATATTGCCGACATCTTCTAGCGACTCCGCTGGGGACTAGCTTTTCTCTCCATTTAAATCAAGAAATATTATCTTCATACATCGATAATGTGTTCATGTCCCTCATGACCCAAATTACTTTTCTTTCATTGGCATGCTCTACACATTTCTATCTTAGGAAAGTATGGTCAACTCTTTGGACTTTAGGACCATCTGTTCGACCACCTTTGAACAAAGGAGTTTAGGAAGCCATTAAGGACTTTTTAATATACATGTGGGGTCAGACCCCCAATAGGTGCTATGTTAAGTTGGTCCAGCAATGGGTCCTGAACTTCACTTTTTTTCCCTTTTGAGTTTGATTTGTTGTTTTGCAAATTAAATCGAATTGTGTCGTGTTGCATGTGCTCTTTAAATTTTCCTTATATTAATTAAATCTTTCCACTTCCAAACTATTTTTCCTAAAATTTTAAGTCCTCCACAAATTAAATAAGAACTTACCCGGTCTACAGATCGACCTCTGTTAATTTGTAGTGCTCACACTAAGATTACGAGGTATTGGCAAAATAACTAACCCAAGAGGTTTCTCTTTTAAAGCTACAGCAATGGCATTCCCAACACTCACTTTCTCTTGCAACCTACCGACGAGCCGCGGTGCCTGCAATATCGCTCCCACCGTCAAGTTTGGAGCAGGATTTAAAGATCTCAAGGTCATTCTCGGAAAAGTCTCATTCATTATAATGAAAGTTGCCGCTCCAGAGGTTCAAGTACCGTCTGCCGAGTTTAACTTGAACGGCCCTCAGAATTTTCCTTCTTACAAGAAGGTCAAAACTACAGCCACCATGGCACCTACCAAGCCTGTTTTTATCGCAGGTGCTAAGGGAAAAGAATTCATGATCTTTTAAGACCTGACTAAAGGATTGGTCGTTCTACCATCTTTATTAAAAATCAGACCAAGTTTAAGGACTACACCGTTAACACGAATGCAAAAGAGAAACTGTAACAAGAAGGTTTGGAGGGCTACTAAAGCCCAAATTTTTGAGGAACTGCCTGTTGATGAAAATCCTCACCAGGATGAGTCAGGATTATCAGAGACATATACACTTTAGCAAAGGAGTAGGTTTCATCCCTTAATGGACAGTAATGGGTACGATAGTATCCAAAAGATAGCTGCTACTTTACCATCACTTCATGGACATGGTGGGGAGAGGAAGCAGTCCGCTCCTATCACCCGAGTCAGTTCAGTTTTTTAGTGACTAGCTGTTAAACAAGGTTGTTCAATTGGCGAGTTACTCAAATGAGTGGGACGTACAGTATCCCCCCACATGAAGAAAGAAATTCTAAGGGACGTCAGAACTGCCAGACGATCTAAGAAATCAATTGAAGCTTTGCCTGTTTGCACGTTTGGTTTTGTTTGGGAAGCAGAGTTGATATCGTCATAGTTACTACCAATTCCACCGTTACTAGTCCCGCGAGCCGTCGATCAGTTAAGTCGCATATGGGTCCGAGAATTCTACCAATTACCCACCTCAAGGATGTTCATAAGGTCCCAAAGGAAAAGATGAAGAGATTACCCAGTACTGTATCTATTCCACAGCATGGGGAGCATACTTTTCCTTGACATACCGATGTTCCTACCAAGGCACTCCATCATAAAACACCACCGTCAAAGAAAAAGGAATGGATACCCAAAGTTGCTGTATCGATACAGTCCAGTAAGCTTGCATGGCAAGATCATGGACTGAAGCAAGATGGAGGAGCAAGTGGAGGAGGTCTAGCAGGGTCCTCCAGACCTTAAGACAATCCAAGAATCAAAAATTGAAGAAAAGGTCGAAAAGCTCAGGATTGAAATTTCTGAGTTGGCCGAAGAATATGGAGTTTTCATTTATGATGATGAAGATTTTAACTTTAATGAGTACCTCAAATAGGATTTCATGGATATCCATGTCAATGAATCCAGAGCCACTGCATCTGCCCATGATGCTTAACCTCTCGTTGAAGAGAATGCCGTAGATGAGCTGCATAGGGCTATCTTCTTAAGGGATGAGCAAGTCAGCCAACTGGAGAAAAGAATGGAAGAGATGGTCGTAGCCATGACCTCCATGGTCACAGTTCAAGGATAATCTCAACCCCCAAAGTTAGCCTCTTCATAATTAAGTCAACCAGAGATTATACATATCACAGATGAAAGGAGAGAAGTTTTCTCAGAAAATGGGGATGAGCAACCAAAGAAGAATTCTCCATCAAGCACCTTGCCTGAAAAGGAATTTCAGAAAATGGTCGAGCAAGTTTGGGAGGCCTTAACCCAATCTAAAGATGGTGCATTGGTTTTAAATGGTAGACCTTACCCGGAGGAGTTCAATGTCGTACCCTACCCTAAGGATTTTGTGCCACCAAACTTTAAGATATTCGATAGGACTGGAAATCCCAGGCAACACATAGCACATAACAAAGCCTTACTTTTCTGTCAGTTTGTCAGTAGCCTGTCAGGAATCGCTTTTGATTGGCATGTCAAATTACCCAACAGAACAGTTAAGACATTCGCAAAGCTATAACAACTGTATGTGAAAAGATTTGTCATAGCACAACATCACATCTCTATTGGAGATCTCATAATGGAAAAGCAAAAGCCCAATGATACTTTAGTGGACTATATCTTGAGGTGGAGAAACCTTAGCATAAAATGTGAACCTCAGCTATAAGAACATCACGCGATTAAGATCTTACTCAAGAGCATTCAGGGGCCAGAAGCTTTCATGCTCAAGGGACTCACCATCATATCCTTTAAGAAGCTACTCAGCAAAGCCAGCAGTCTTCAAGAATAAATCAAACATAATGATTCTCATATGAAAACCGAGGCAACTAGAATATTTGGAAAGAAATCAGGAACAGTGCCAACTGTCGATAAAGGAAAGCAATCAATGATGATACTTGTAGAAAATCCTCATCGATTGTCATCAAAATATACTAAAAAATAGACACAACAATACGACCAGTCTAGCCAGTGACCGCCTCAGGGAGGACCACACCAAGTAGAGAACAAGTGAATATCTTTGGTAGAATGATAGAAACTGGTGTACTCCCTTAAAGATGAAGTCGTACCCAAGATGTTAAAAAATCTGATGAAGAAGCCTGAGTTCAGATTACTAGATCCAAAGAAACCGAAAGATGTCCACAAGAAGGATCAACCAAATTATTGTCCATATCACAGATTGCTTGGACACATTATAGAATAATGCTTTATCTTCAAGGATTGGCTCAAGAAAAATCTTAAAGAAATAAATATAATGATCTCAACAAAATATTTAAAAGAGCCGAAAAAAGCTTCCATAAATATGATTTCGGCTAAGCTGATCTCTCTGATTGACCCATATATTGGAAGTGATGGATGGAGTACATTTTAGAGCAAATTGTCCAAAGAATACTAAACTAGATCCAATATGCTTCAAAAAAAACTCCCATTCAGAGTCTTCAGCCTGCCAAACCCGAGATGAAGATTTTGCCAAAAGATCCATCATCGTCAAAGAAGAAGAAGAAGAACACCACCATGAAGACTAATAGCACGGAGGGTAGGATAGGGGCTACCTCTGTTAGATTATTTTTCTTTGATTTGGGAAAGAAAATTCTTGATCCCCTGACCTTGTATGCTTATCTTTTTACCCCTCCGGGGTGTTATGAATATAATGATTACAATTTTGGCTACATTTTAACTGTTTCTGGTGATAACGTAACTGGTTTTGACCAATCTAGCGTCGATCTTGATTTCAAAAATGATCCTCAAATCATACTCAAGTCTAATGAACTCATCGACAAGACTGAAGAAGACATCGTTAATACTACCGATGACAGTGCCGGGAGTGAAGAACCAATCCTCGAGCGCCACGGTGCATCACTTGCCAATTAACTTAGACTTTCCAACCAAGAAGAAACACTGAAAGATTCAACAATGGTTTCTAAAGAAGAATAAGTTACAGAAGTGAACTTAAAGAGCGGAAGAGTGTTACCCCCAAGAACAGATCCAGTGGATAAAGATAAGGAAATAGTAACTCAAGAAAAGCTACCTCCACCTCTACCAGTGGAAGAACCACATAATCTAGAGAAAAATAGAGGATCATATAAAGTGGATTACAATGTGCTAGCTGATCTTAGGAAGTTGCCAGCAAAATTAAGCATTTATGATGCTCTAATCTTGTCAAAGGAGATGAGAGAGTCTCTGGTTACGCTTTGCTTGACCCAGAGATTTGCTTAGCCCAGTTGGTCAGCACATCCTCAGATGAAGTTTGCCAGTTGAAAGAACAATATGGGGAACTTTCACAGATGAAGATTTGTTGCTCAGTACCACCAACCGCAATCGTCCACTCTATAGCTTTGCTAACGTCGGCAGATTTGTGTTTTTCAGAGTTTTAGTAGATCATGGAGCATCACTCAACTTGATGAGCCTACGGACATTGGCTTATATAGATATTGAAGCTCAAAAGCTTACAACCGATAAAAGTGATGCTAAGAGGATTCAACCAAAAGGGAGAGAGAGCCCTTGGATCAATTACATTACTTATGAAAATTGGAGAACAAGTAACAACCGCTAAATTCCATATCATCGACACTGAGACCTCTTTCAACGCTCTATTGTGATGACCGTGGATTCATGAACACAACAAGGTTCCATCATCTCTACACCAATGCATTAATTACTACAAGGAAGGACAAGAACATTGCATCAAGGGAGATCAACAACTGTTTTTAGCTCATGAAGTTGGCATTCATGAAAATGCCGCCTACTACAAGCCTCCAAAGAAAATTGTCTTCTCTCGTGAAATTGTGACAAGTAAAATTGAAGATTCAGAAGAATTACTATGGCAGGGCCATTCAATTCTGCTTCAGCAATCTTCCACCGTGGTCGAGGTTGGGGACATGGACGAGGAAGAACCAATTTAATTGTTGAATGGACTAGGCCGACCATCAACATTGACATGGAAGAAAATTCTAATGAAGATAGTTCTGATAATGAAATAACGTTGACAAAACAGAAGAAACCTCAGTACGATATATCCTTAGAAGATAGAGAGCAAAGCAAATATGGGACAATACATAAAAATATATCCTCAATGAACCCCAATTATTAAGGAAAATCCATTTCGAGAATGGATTGAAAATGGCCATGAGATTCATAATTCTTATTCTGATTATTACAATCCAGGTTGTGAAAATCATTTAAATATTAACATAATTAATAATTTTGGAGGAGAAGACCAATTTTGGGAAGATAATCAATTTAATCGAACATGTATTGGGAATAATAATGGCTATTATAATGATGAACTTTCTTTTCCTCATAAATTTGACTTTAACCCTCAAAATGATGAGAAGGATTTATTAGAAGAGTTTGCTTTTCAAATGGAGAGTGAATTGGAATGTCAAGGGACCGCAATAAAGAATATGGAAAACTAAATTGGGTAGATTATTAACTCAATTAATAATCGTTCTCAATTTAAATCTAACCCACAAAATGATGAGAAGGAATTAATGTTAGAAGAGGTTGTAATTCAAAGGAAGAGTGAGCTATAAAATCAAGAGGTTGCAATAAGGAATATAGAAAACCAACTGGGGTAGGTTATTAATGCAATTAACTGATACCCATTAGAAATTTTACCCAAAGTCTCTAAGATAAACCCTAAGGAGATGAATGACGAGCAATTTGAAATTATCGAATGAATATTTGGAAGAGAATTTGAGGATATGTTTCAAAAGAACTTTGAGTTGAGAAATGAGTAAAAGGAGATTGAAATAACAATTAAAAAATTCCCATGGAATTAGAAAAACTTGTTTCCTAAACTAAGATAAATATAGAGAGACCACTCTACCATTTAATTAGTACCAAGGGGACAAATTGAAAAATAACCATGAACAAAAGAGTAACTGTTGACTTCACTTTTGGTTGAGGTCTAGAAATTTCTTTAGTAGCCTAGGTCTAGCCATAGGACTTTTCTACTGACTAGTCTTAGAAAACTAGAAAAGGTGCCCTCACCATTAGAAACTTAAAATTCTTCTCTTTACTCAACTTGAAGTTCCACATATTGGTCCTAACCTCTAGCACCTAGTAGGTAAAATCATTATGAGGGAACTCAAGGAGAGTTCTTATAGGCTTTTTGACCTTAGGATTGACCCTGGGTGTTGGTTTGGAGCTAAGGTATACAATACCTTCACAATACCCTGGCTAAGACCAATACATAAGGTAAAATGGGGATTTCATTGATCCATGGTTCATTTAGAATGGATATCTATCCAATTCTACTTGAAATGCTCATCTTTGGTCTTTTGCCCCAGACACTCCCAAGTTACCTAACTGCCCTNAGTTTTAAATCTTTTCAAAATTAATACATTCACACTCACTTAGATCTAAAGTACTTAGTGGTGAATTTAAGCCAATATTAAAACTTGATAAAGAGGATTAGAAAAATCAACATAATCAAACTCTTTTAAAAAACCACAAGTCCAATTAGGACTAAAATTTGGCTAAGTGTTCTTAATAACACTAATTTGTCTCCTAAAGGGTCTTCACCAACATAATCTTCAAATTAAAAGGTAAATGACATTTACCTTATTCTTGGGAATAATCAAGACATCAATATTCACTGAGCATCAGGATATTCAGAATGAATTATTAAATAACATAATAAAGTTTAAATGAACCTAATGCCTTTCACCAGACATTAAGAAGGTTGCATGGACCTGCTCCCTACTATTAACCTAATGAATACCTTAGGGATCTATTAAACTTAATATGTTTTACTTAATAATATTATCCTTAAAAAACCCTCAATACACAACATAGAGTTAGGAAGGTTTCCAAAACTTTACTTTTCCAGCACTATAAACATAAACTGCTCTGACATGCATTTTGAGTTGCAGGTGGTGAAACGAGAAGACTCGCCAGGAACACTTTTACAGTTTACAGCGTTTTACAGTCTTTCTTGCACTTTCCTACTGCACTTTTATTTATGCTTGTATTTACATACCTGCATAGAAAATTTAAAATTGCATAAATCACCCTCACAACTTTTCAACATATAAAATAACTCAAAATTTAATCACAAACATCATAAAAAAATACACTTCAACTAAATTAAAACGTCTCTATTGGAAGATCGGGAACCTTCGGAGGAGGTAACCTACGATAAATAAAACGTCTCTATTGGAAGATCGGGAACCCTCAAACACAAAACTGACACTTCAACTAAATTAAAACGTCTCTATTGGAAGATCGGGAACCTTCGGAGGAGGTAACCTACGATAAATATTGTCTCTATTGGAAAATCGGGAACCCCTCGGAGGAGGTAACCTACGGTTGCTAACGAGGCCATCTCTATTGGAAGATCGGGAACCCTCGACACAAAACTAAAATTGCAACTAAATTAAGACGTCTCTATCGGATGATCGGGAATCCCTCGGAGAAGGTAACCTACGGTTGCTAACGAGGCTTCCCACGGTCTAAATGAAATTATGGAACTCATTAATTAACCTACGGTTGCTAACGAGGCTTCCCACGGTCTAAATGAAATTATGGAACTCATTAAGTAACCTACGGTTGCTAACGAGGCTTCCCACGGTTTAAATGAAATTATGGAACTCATTAAGTTGGGTTTCGAGGCTTCCCACGGTTTAAATGAAATTATGGAACTCATTAAGTTGGGTTTGATAAATTCATTCAGGCTTCCCACGGTTTAAATGAAATTATGGAACTCATTAAGTTGGGTTTGATAAGTTCATTTTGCTCATTAAGTTGGACAACTTCAACTAAATTAATACGTCTCTATTGGAAGATCGGGAACCCCTCGGAGGAGGTAAATACGGTTGCTAACGAGGCTTCCCACGGTCTAAATGAAATTATGGAACTCATTAAGTTGAGTTTCGTAAGTTCATTTGCTAAATGAAAGTATGGAACTCATTAAGTTGAGTTTAGTAAATTCATTTGGACTAAGTGAATCCATGAAATTATGGAACTCATTAAGTTGAGTTTAGTACTTCAACCAAATTAAGACGTCTCTATCGGATGATCGGGAATCCCTCAGAGGAGGTAACCTACACTTCAACTAAATTAAAAGGTCTCTATTGGAAGATCGGGAACCCCTCGGAGGAGGTAACCTACGAACTAAATTAAAACGTCTCTATCGGAAGATCGGGAACCCCTCGGAGGAGGTAACCTACGGTTAACTAAATTAAAACGTCTCTATCGGAAGATCGGGAACCCCTCGGAGGAGGTAACCTACGGTTAACTAAATTAATATGTCTCTATTGGAAGATCGGGAACCCCTCGGAGGAGGTAACCTACGGTTTAACGAGTTTTCCCACGGTCTAAATGAAACTATGGAACTCATTAAGTTGAGTTTAGTAAGTTCGTTTAATTAAAACGTCTCTATCGGAAGATCGGGAACCCCTCGGAGGAGGTAACCTACGGTTGCTTAGAGGTTTCCCACGGTCTAAATGAAATTATGGAACTCATTAAGTTGAGTTTAGTAAATTCATTTAGACTAATTGATTCCAATAGAGAATAGTGGTGCCAGAACGATGGAACCGTGGGATCTTGACCGGTGTCGCTTTAGAC
>JXCR01137782.1:4604-32039 GCA_002079205.1 Phalaenopsis hybrid cultivar | reverse complement strand
TTGAAAATCCTTTGTGAGGTCATTTGTGACCAAACACAACAATCAATTTGAGCTTAGTCCAAAGTAGCTCAAGTTTGACCCAAATTAGCCCCATATGCCTAATTTGGGTCTAAATCCAAATATCATCAAAATCCACTAAATTCACTACCAAATTGATTTCAAAATGACTTTAATCCTTCATGAAAGTTGTTCATCATGATGTTCTACACCAAACACAATAATCAATCGACTTAGCCCATGGCTAGCCCAAGTTTGACCCAAACTTAGCCCAACATGCTTAAAATGGGTCCTTCAAAACAACTTTCATCCTTCATGAAAGTTGTTCACAATGATGTTTTACACCAAATAAAACAATCAATTTGAGTTTAGCCCATGGCTAGCCCAAGTTTGACCCAAACTTAGCCCAACATGCTTAAAATGGGTCTAAAATCGCCCATGGCTAGCCCAAGTTTGACCCAAACTTAGCCCAACATGCTTAAAATAGGTCAAAAATTTCCTGCATGAAAGTTGTTCATCATGATGTTTTACACCAAACACAATAATCAATTTGGACTTAGCTCTTCATGAAAATTGTTCATTATGATGTTTTGCACCAACCAAAACAATTAATTTGAGCTTAGCCTTTCATGAAAATTGTTCATTATGATGTTCTTCACCAACCACAATAATCAATTTGAGCTTAGCCCATGAAAGTTGTTCATAATGATGTTCTTCACCAACCCCAACAATCAATTTGAGCCCCTTCATGAAAGTTGTTCATAATGATGTGTTACACCAAATAAAACAATTAATTTGAGCTTATACCAAAATAGCTCAAGTTTGACCCAAACTTAGCCCAATATGCTTAAAATGGGTCAAAAATCAAAAATCCTAGCCCAAGTTTGACCCAAACTTAGCCCAACATGCTTAAAATGGGTCAAAAATAAAAAATCCATTGTTCATAATGATGTTCTTCACCAACCACAACAATCGATTTGAGCTTAGCCCATGGCTAGCCTAATTTTGACCCAAACTTAGCCCAACATGCTTAAAATGGGTCAAAAATAAAAAAATGAATTGATTAACCAATTGACCTCAAAATGACTTTCACCCTTCATGAAAGTTGTTCCTCATGATCTCTTGATTAACCAATTGACCTCAAAATGACTTTCACCCTTCATGAAAGTTGTTCCTCATGATCTTAACTAATTGACCTCAAAATGACTTTCATCCTTCATGAAAGTTGTTCCTCATGGTCTCCTACACCAAATACAATATTCAATTGAGCCAACTGACATGGTTAAACAAACCTAAACCCTTTTTTGGTCATATTAGCCCATGACAAAAATATAATGAAAATCAAACTTGGTATTCAAAATCAAGCTTAACCTTAGCTAAACTCTAGACCTTAGAGTTAAGTTAAGTTAACCATGGGTTAGCCATGTTATTTATCCCTTAGCTAAGTATTTTTTTTATTAAAGGATAAGTTTCATGCAAATTACTCACTAACACTTGGCAATTTCCTATGGTGCCATTTTTCTTGCTCATCATGAGCTTTAGACTTCATCTCCAAACATCACAACTGATCTAACTCTATAAAAAAGCCATGGATATGGCTATAGAAGAGGAGAGAGCTCACAGCCAAACAAGGAAGAACCTCCATAAATTAGCAAAACATCCTCCAAAATATCCAAAACTCTTCTCCAAGCACGGAGAAGAAGGGCTCCACCATTAATTGCCCTCAAAGCCTCTTCTGTGAGTTCAATTTTGAGCTCAAAATCGAGCTCAAAATCAGGGCACTGCTCCAAACTCCACCAAAATCAAATTAACCTTGCACACATCTTCACAAGGCCTAAAAAAGAAGCTTCCCCATCAATCCCCCTACCCCAAGCCTTCATTTGTTTTGGAGAATAAGGCCTAACACCATTTTCGGGATTTCTAAACAAAACTCAAAGGAATCCAATTGGTGCTTAGAGAAGCTTCGTTGGACCTCAACAAACATTCCACAAGCATCCAATTGAGGCCACACTTCTTGGACAAAGGTATAGACCATTTTTTTCCGTTTCACGTATTGTGAAGAAAACTTACAAATCATGCTTGATTAACCGTATGGATGTGTAGAGGTAGGTCAGATCTATGATTTAAAAAAAATTAATGTAAATCGGTTGAGAATCGAGTGAGATATTAACGTTTGAAGGTGGACGGCTCTCGGGATGAACCAGACGGAGACGAAGGCTGTGAACCATCCGATCGCGCGTGTATCGATCGGACGGTCCTAATCGCGTCGGACAGAGATCCCGTATATGCACAGTGCGCTGAGTCAGCACTAACGGGGATGGTGCCGGCAAACCAGAGCGTGACACGTGACATTTTTGAACCGCCCATGATCCAGTCAGTGCGTGGGTTTAAGTAGAAAGTTATGAGATTTAAAAAAATTCAGAAAATACCCCTAAAATTCAAAAATTCATAACTTTTCATAGAAAATTCATAAAAAAAAATAAAAATACCCTCTTGCTCAGTGAACAGAGGAAAATCATATGGAATTATTTTCACATTAATTTGATGCATAAATTATTTTTAAAAAATGAATTAGGGTTAGGGGTTTTTCAATTCTCCATTCATATTGGATTATCACCTTGACCCCAAATTTTTATATATTGTAGCCTCTATCTAGGTGCATAATTTGAGCATTTTTTCAAAGACATAGGAGATCTCTAGATTGAGATCTTAATTTTGTAATTTTTTATGAATATTCTATTCAAATAATTATAGAAAATTATATGTGGCTTAGAAAATTCTAGAAAAATTCATGTAAGTTCCCTTGGCTAGAGTAATCTTAAGAAATAATTTCATGATTTTTAAAAATTAAAACATTACTATTTTGAGCAAACCCTAATTTTCCTAAAATATTTAATTTTAAGCACACAGAAAATAAAATCACTTGATTTTTATTTTCCATTGTGACTCATGAGTCAGAGAACTCACCATAAAAATTTCAAGTTATTTGGAGATCATTTAATGTTTTTAGTTGATTTTTAAAAGTGAGCATCAAATTTAAAACTTAAATGATTTTTAAAAATCAAAATATAACTCCAAAAATTATGAAACATAGTTTTCTGAGTTCTCTGATATCAGGGGGATTTAATAAAAATAAAAATATACTTAAAATAAAAACATAATTTTTAGGTTATTTTTAATTATTTTTAATAATTATAAAATAATAAAAAATCATAAAATATTAAACTCATGTAAATGTTCCAAATTATTTCCTAAACACTTAAGAATCATTGGAATATTTTTTTTGAAGGTCTAAGTATTCCAAATTATTTCCTAAACACTTAGGAATCATTGGAATATTTTTCCAAGGTTTAAAAAATAGATATCTATTTTTAAACCTTAAAATGATTTTTAAGGCTTAAAAATAGAATTTTCACCAAAATCATTCTAAAAAATCAAATAAAAATCAAAAAAATACAAAATAGATTTCTCTGGGTTCCCTGACCTCAGAGAAATTTTTCAAAAATATAAAACATATTTTTCAACACTTAAAATATTTTATTAAAGTCTCCAAAACTTCAATTAATTTTAATAAATCCCAGAAAATTTAAAAAATTATGAAAGCTTGGTCAAAGGACTTTCTTGGTCTAGGGCTAGCTCACATAAAAATTTCAAGTGATTAGGAGTTGTCTTGATCATCTTTTGGAATTTTCCTTGAAAATGCATATTTTTGCATGAAAATAATTATATAAATCAAATTAAATTTTTGAAAATCCACATTTTTTTCTTATTTATGCATGAAAATAATTAAATGAATTAAATTAAATTGTGAAAATTCACATTATCTCCTAATGTCTTAATTGACCTATCAGTAAGGTTATATAAAAATTCCAAGGTCATTTGACTTAAATTTGACTGTCTTAATTGACCTATCAGTAAGGTTATATAAAAATTTCAAAGTCATTTGACTTAAAATTGGCGTCTTAATTGACCATTATGAAAGTTTGGACCAGGGGTAAAATGGTAATTTTGGATATTTTGGCCTTAATGAATATTTAGGCTTAATCAAAATGGGGGGGCAAAATTGTAATTTTGAATATTTTGGCCTTAATGAACATTTAGGCTTAATCAAAATGGTTTTGGATATTTTTGCCTTAATGAACATTTTAGGCTTAATCAAAATGGGAAATGGGTGGGCAAAATTGTAATTTTGGATATTTTGGCCTTAATGAATATTTAGGCTTAATCAAAATGGGGAATGGGTAATTTCTGATATTAATTAACTCATTTCATGATTTACAATTNATAAACCCTATTTAATTCCTTATATTAAATAGGGGAACTTGTCAGCCAATACATTGGTTTCGCAGACCAAATAGATGTCATAATTTTCTTTAGTTTATTTGATCGAGCCTCACCCTCAACTCTTGTTTTCATCCTTTGGGATAGATACAGGATTTGATGTAAAGCGCTCTTTTATCTAAACTATGAAAATTATGGGTTCAGTTTGACTTCATCTTTTTCAAAACTAAATTTTTTTTAAAAACGTCCTTCCGAAGCGGGCAACGGGATTTCAATTCCGATGACCGACGGCTTCGTACGGGCAAACCCCACACCAAAAATAGTGCCAACAGTAACCTTGAAGAATTTGATCCATAATTTAAATTATCTAGAGATAATCTAATCCAATACTTGGGAGATCTTGAAGTATCATATAAAGATCCATTTCTTATAAATTTCAAGGATGCTATTAATATGAAAATTGAGAAACTTACTAGAAGAATATTTGATCTAAAATA
Source organism: Phalaenopsis hybrid cultivar (assembly GCA_002079205.1). Classification (NCBI taxonomy): domain Eukaryota; kingdom Viridiplantae; phylum Streptophyta; class Magnoliopsida; order Asparagales; family Orchidaceae; genus Phalaenopsis; species Phalaenopsis hybrid cultivar. Next base: position 27,264 of record JXCR01137782.1, on the reverse strand, counting down.
AAATATGAGAAAAAAGGATACGAATCAATATGAGAAGGAATAGTTGAAAGAAATAAAAATTAAATTTGAGGAGTTTGTAGGAATCCTTGGATCTGGAAAAGATTGGGTGATTGATCAAGGATTTCTTAAATGAAATTTTGATCTAGGTGGAATCATTTATTGGGCTGATGATGTAAAAAAAAGCGCTTTATGGGAGGTAATTCATAGTTATCAGTGTGGTTTGATTTAGTGTGCTTGAGAGTTATCATTTTTAGTGTTGTACTGTGTTTAATTTAGTATGGATTAACCAGTTTGATTGTTGATTGGTGGATGTTTGTATTATTAATGGTTTGATTTGATTTTTGTGTGTCATGAGGTAGGTGATTCCTTAACTTCTTTTGATGGCTAAACTTATATATTTTCTAGTATTAGTTTAATTGACGAGCCAACTATGACTTGGCTCTCACCCGGACTTAAGTTTTACAAGAAACAACATTAGTTTCAATAGCGACAATTCCATCACAATTTTCTTACTTCTTTTCTCTAACTTTGTTTTCATTTGATAGGAGTGGCTAACCTATTTGATGAGTAACATGTGGATGAATTTACACTATCCTTATAACTGCTAGAGGTGCTTAATTATGAGAATAATGTGATACCTGAGGTTGGTGTTTGCAACCCAATGTATCAAAGGTAATCTTATCTTTGGGATTGGAATCTACAAAATTATTTATAAGTACATAAAATACTTGTGTAGTGATTTTTTTTGAAATTGAATGTAAGTTAGTGAGATGCAATGAGTTAAAGGAAGAATTGACTTCATTTATCATGTGTGTTTTTAATTAGGTTAAAGTAATGTAAAGATTCGGAGAACACACAAATATATATATTCCTATGTTGATACTTGCTCCACTTGTAGACCTTTCTTTCCATTTTATCGAGCATGTTTTAGTTTAGACTTACTTGCTATTGCATATTGTTCTGTCCGGATGAACACATGTAGAAGTTTGTGATAGATAAAATTTCTAAACTATTTTACTTCCTGCTTATATTTTTTGTATTGAATGTTATACACATTTAAAATCAATTTTAGGGGTAGGAAGAAAAACAATTTTAAAGTTAGTATACTTCCTTTTTAGTTTAATAATATTGCAAGCAGTTTGTAGGCTAGATTTACATTATTCTGCAGTCAGTCTATCCTGATTATGCACATATATGAATTTGATAGGATGTTGTAGTAGTTAGTAAATTCAACTTTAACTTTTTCTTCTTGCTACATTTTTTGGAATTAATGCAAAATATTTAAAAAGTCAAGTTTAGGGGAAATAAATTTTTCTTCTAAAAATAAGTAAACGAAATTTTATTTGTTCTAATTAACTATATTTTTAAAATTAATTTAACATGACCTTGGATATTAGAGTTTAAATTTAAATGACCACATTTTTGTTTGTAAATATTATGGTAAATTTAGGTAAAAGTATTTAATAACGAAAGTCGATTCTAAAGTTAATAACGATAGTGAAGTTCAAAATTGTTAAAGGCTATCCAGATATATCAATCCTCACTTGAAAAGAAAAGAAAAGAAGGGATTTAAAAGATTCTGAATAAAAAAAAATGAAGAAAAGAAAGAGAATGTGAGGAGAAGCTTGAAGAGATGCCTAATAAAAAATTGGCTTCACTTGAATCTACTTAAGGAAAAGGCATTATTACATTTTCTAAACTTGTATTGGAGTATTATTAGCATTACTAGTAAAGTTTTCATGAAGTGTTTTTTCATATGAATGTTCTAAGTATCCTTTATAAGACAAATTGCCATTCTTTTTGAAATGAATAGAGATTCAGAAATCTTAAATTTGATTACTAAGTACTCTGAGACAGAGTTTGAATATAAGCTATTAAAGATTTTTTTTCCATTTTAATATTTTATTTATTAAGGTAAAGTATAGAATTTATAAGTTAATCCTATCCTAAGTCAAATTTTATGTAGTAAAAGGATTACTTGAGGACAAGTAACATTTAAGTTTGTGGATTTTGATACGCCTAAAAATTACAGACATTTTCATATATAGTTTATGATAAATTTTAATGATTTTTAATGATATTACACTCTAAATGAAGGTATTTTGTATATTTTTGGTTTCAGGTATAAGTAGTCTTCATTATCCTTCTTCTTACTTTAAGATATGATTTTTTTTTATACTATTTTAAATGTAAATTTTTGTTGACCTCATTTTTGGTTGAGGTTTAGTTTTTCCTATTTAGTAGCCTAAGGTCGAGCCATAGGATTTTCTTATTAACTATTCTTAGAAAACTAGACATGGAACCCTCACCATTAGAACCTCCAAACTCTTGTCTACTCAACTTGAAGTTCCACATGTTGGTCTCAACCTCTAAATACTTAGTAGGTGGGGTCACTGTGGGGGAAACTCAGGATGAGTCACCCTTAGGACTGCTAGACCTTAGGGTTGACCTTGGGTGTTGGTCTAGAGCTAAGGAATTCACTACACTCATCTACACTCATAATCACTCACAACCCTGAACTCAAATTTCTAGCCTAGATCCCTCGATCTTTTGGGATACTCATGTAGATGGTCCCCTAAACCTACTAGCCCTAGGGTTATGGTTTGGCTAAAACCACTATGTAGAGGACCCAAAATGGGTTTCTCATTGGTCCATGGCTTATTGGGGATGCTTGGTACCTCAAATCTACCAAAATGGCCTTTCTTGGCCTTTTACCCCTAAAACACCCCCAAATTACCAAAATACCCCTCTTGAACCCAAAATACCAAAAATTCCAAAAATTCCCAGAAAATCCCAATAAATCCTAAATACTTCCAATTTTATTTCTCTCAACTATCACATGACCCAATTTGGCCAATTTGACCTTCTTTAACCAAAACCCCCAAATTACCCTTTAAAGACCCAAATTTCCCCAAATCCAACTCAAATGTCCATCAGTTGGGTCTCAATTGACCCAAATTCCAATACTAAACTCCAATTCACTTTTGATATGATCAAAATAAACCAAATACAAGCTCAATTGGTCCATGATTTGAGCCCAATTTCGATTTGGGTCAAAACCCCAATTTTGATCATATCACTTAATCTCACCAAATTGAACCCATGGCCTAGTCAATTGGCCCCAATTGATGTTGCAAAATATTTATAACATTCTTATATATCAAAATTCATCAATTGACCTTGGTGAAGCCTCAAATCCATTTGATTTTGGCCTAAATCCAAAATTCCCACATTTAGCCCCAAATCGGCTAAATCCCCAAATTTCACCCAATTGATTGCCTTAACCTCCAAATTAGCTTCCAATTCATGTTGAAAACTCTTCATGAGGTCACTATTGATATTGATTTCCTTAACCCCCAAATTGGCATCCAATTCATGTTGAAAACTCTTCATGAGGTCCCTATTGACCATTAAAAAGTCCCTAAATTTCACCCAATTGATTGCCTTAACCTACAAATTGGCATCCAATTCATGTTGAAAACTCTTCATGAGGTCCCTATTGACAATTTACAACAATAATTTGGACTTAGCCCAAGGCTAACCCAAGCTAGACCCAATCCTAGCCCAACATGACAAAATTGATTAAAGTTCAAAATTCCTTCAAATTGACCCCCCAATTGGACTCAAAACCACTTTCATCCTTCACCAAAGTTGTTCCTTATGATAATATACACAATTTTGATCAATCAATTGGGCTAATTAACATTGCTAGCCTAACCCAAACCCAAGTTTTTGTCATTTGCACCCACTTGGACCCATGCACTAAATGTGACCTAACCACCCTAAGGCCACCAAATTAACTCCACCACAGCCATTAGTTGGACTTAGTGATCAATCCAAACACCATGAAATCACCTAAATAAAGTCATGGACCAAAGGTCTCCCAAATTAAGGGATTATTTCCAAAAATGCACATGCTTAAGATATCTTTGCCAAATCCAAGCACATTTGCATTAAATTACTGTGATGGATTCCTCTGGGTTCCCTGAGCTTCTAGCCACCTCCCCCTAGTCGGCCGGCCGGCCTAGTGACCGGAGAAGCCCAAAACTGAGAGCCACCCCCATGACACTTCACCTAAATCAAACCTAGAGGCCATCCCATCTAAATTAAATTGAAGAGCTCCTCTGCCCTCCATCTAAGCACCACAATGCACCCAAACTTATGCCCTGAGAGCCACCCCATGGCCATTTTTATAAAAACTCACCTCCCACCACCATGGGAGGTGTACTGAAATTTCCTTAGAGAGGTCTCTCCAAACTTCACACAGAGCTTCCCTAAGATCCCCTCGGTGCATTCCAACCATTTTCGCTCACCCATTCCCATTGTCGGAGCTCAATTTTGAGCTTAAAACCCTGTCGGAAACCAGCACAGAACCCAATACACCTCCAAACTCCACCAAACTTCAATTTCTGGTGCCCACACCTTCACAAGAGTGAAAGAAGCCAAAGCCCCATCAAATCCTCCTTCCACAGAACCTCTACCATAGCTTTAACAGTGAAAGAAGCCAAAGCCCCATCAAATCCCCCTTCCACAGAGCCTCTACCATAGCTCTAGATCACCTGAAATCGAGCTTGGTCGAATTCATACCTAGGCCTTATACCAAGACCAGGGACTCAATCTCTAGCCTCCTTAGACCCCAACAAAAGTGTCGAGCACCTCTAATCGAAGCCTCCCTTCTCAGAGCAAAGGTATAAAACTTCTCCTTCTCCTAATCTTATTTTTATTCTCCATTTACTTAGGCTTGATTTTATGGTACATTAACTCTATGGATGTGTTAGTCTCACTTATACAAGTCCATAGGATCAAACCTGAAGTGATTTGGTTGAGTCTAAGCTGAGATCTTGAGGTTTTAGTGTGGACGAGTACGGGATCATTCTATCAGGGACGATGACGGGGAGCCGTTCGATCGAGCGTGTATCAAATGGATGTGGGAGATCATGCCGGACAGCACTTCGAGACATAAACAGCGGGCCGAGTCAGCAAGCTACGTGGACGGCGGCGTCCAACTAGAGCGCGCCACGCATGCCTTCGGAGCCGTTGTAGGTTAAGGTGGCACGCGCGGTTTAAATAGATAAATAGGCCTTTTCTTATTTATTTAAATACCCTTAACTTAGAAAATTCATAACTTTGTGTAGAAAAATTACGAAAATAAAATAAAAATACCCTCTTGCTCAATGAACAAAGGGGAACAATGTGGAATAAATTTCAAGTCCATTTGGTGCATATGTTATTTTTAATTAGTTAAAAATAGTTTTCAATCATTTGATTCTCCATGCATAATGGCACATCACCTTGGCTTGGAATTTTGACATGTTGTACTCTATGTTAGGGGAAGTATTCTCTGATTTTTCCAAAGTCAGAGGAGCTTTCTATGTGAGATCATATTTTACAAATTCTTCACATCATTTCCTTAAAATAATCATGGAAATTAGCATATTGGTTATTAAATCCCAAAAAAAATTTTATCATTTCCTTAAAATAATCATGGAAATTAGCATATTGGTTATTAAATCCCAAGAAAATTTTAGAAGGTCTACCATGACCAGAGAAACCTTTGATCATGGAAATTAGCATATTGATTATAAAATCCTAAGAAAATTTTGGAAGGTCCACCATGACTAGAAGGAGCTTCCTATACAGAGACCCATATTTTTCAAGTTATTTCACATTATTTCTTTTAAATAATCATGAAATTAGCATATTGATATTTTTCAAGTTATTCCACATTATTTCTTTAAAATAATCATGGAAACTAGCATATTGATCAGCCTAAGAAAATTTTGGAAGGTCCACCATGACTAGAGAAAACTTTGGAAATAATTTCATGGGTTAAGTCATTTAAAATATACTTAAATTTTATAAATACTAAATGACTAAGATAATTAATTTTGGAAAATATAAACATTTAAATGACTTGATTTTTGACCTCCACTGTGACTTATGATCCAGAGAGCTCATCATAAAAATTTTAAAATATTTTGAGTTCATTTGACACCTTAAGTTAATTTTTAAAGATAAATACCACTCTTGGCATTTAAATGATTCTTAAAAAAACAAAATATAACTCAAAAATTATGAAACTTAGTTTTTTGAGCTCTCTATGATCACGGGTATTTTCCAAAAATCAAATAATATTTATAATAAAAACATAATTTTTAACCTATTTTAAATATTTAAAAAATTAAAAATCCATAAAAATCACAAAAATAAAAGAACTCATCAAAATGTTCTAAATTGCTTCCTAATCACTCAGGAATAATTAGAATATTTTTCCTGATTTTCTATATAAAGATATTGAATTTCAAAGCTTAAAAATAATTTTTTTAAAAGGCTAAAAATGAGTTTTCACTAAAATAATTCCAATAAATCAAGAAAAAATAAAAAAAAAATATAAAATTTTCTCCTTTGAGTCCTCTAACCTTAGGGAGATTTTTTTAAAAAATATAAAACTTAATTTTCACCACCTTAAATATTTTATTTTTATTAAATAGACCAGAACTTAAAATAATTCTAATAAATCACAGAGAATTCAAAAAATCATGAAATTTTGTTCAAAGGCTTCTCTTGTCTGGATCTATTTCTAGTAAAAAATTTCAAAGGATTACAATTTACCTTGGTTAAGTTAAGAATTTTCTTTGGACGTCCAGTAAAAATTTCAAATGATTATAATTTACCTTGGTCAAGTTAGGAATTTTCTTTAACTACCTCCAGTAACAATTTCAAGGGATTAGAATTTACCTTGGTCAAGTTAGGAATTTTCTTTGAAGAATCCTATTTTTGCATTAAAATAATTATATAAATTAAATTAAATTTTGAAAAATCACATTTTTCACTTCTGATGTCTCAATTGACCCATGAATTGGGTAGAATAAAAATTTCAAAGTTATTTGAATTGAATTTGACAAATTATGAAGTGTTAGAGCCTTAAGGGCAAATGTGTAATTTTGGAAATTCTGCCTTAATTAACATTTAGGCTTAATTCAAGGAGGCAAAATGGGTAACCTCTAATCTTAATCCATTTACTTGATGCTTGAAATACAAGGGGTTAATTGGAAGAAACCAATTTCACTTTCCTCATTAAAAAAAATTAAGATTAATAAATTTCTAAATTATTAAAATTTGGAAGTTTATTAAAATTAAATGATCCTAGACTTAGCGGTATGACTTTTGAAGTCAAAAATTAATCAAATTAATGCCCCTATCTTGATTTTCAAATAAAATTCAAATCATGGATCATGACCACTTAAAGCTTAACCTTTTCACTAATTAAGACACTCACCTAGGTCTTAAGGGCTTAGTGGTGACTTAGGCTAAATTAAAAATTAATTAAACTGTCAAATAAAATCCAAATCATGAATCATGACCACTTAAAGTTTAACCCTTTTCAAAACTAAAAAGACACTCACCTAGGTCTTAAGCGCTTAGTGGTGACTTAAGCCAAATCAAAATTGACTAAATGAGGATTAGAGAAATAAACATAATTATATCAAACATCCTTAAAACACCACTAATCAAAATTGACTAAATGAGGATTAGAGAAATAAACATAACTAAATCAAACATCCTTGAAACATCGATTGACTAAAAGAGGATTAGAGAAATAAACATAATTATATCAAACATCCTTGAAACACCACCTTGACTAAATGAGGATTAGAGAAATAAACATAACTAAATCAAACATCCTTGAAACACCACTACGTGACTAAAAGAGGATTAGAGAAATAAACATAATTATATCAAACATCCTTGAAACACCACTAAGTCTAATTAGGATTAAGAATTTGGCTAAGTGCTCAAATTACACTAACTTCCCCTTTAAGAGTCTTCACCCACATATNTATAAAAAATATGGGGTCAATTTGATTTCATACTTCAACGTCCTTCTGAAGCGGGCGACGGGATTTCGATTCTGTTGACCGACAGTTTCTTACGGGCAACTCCCCACAAACTAACCCAAAATAGCGCCGAAAGCTTCTGGCGACTCTGTTGGGGACAAGCTTTTCTCTCCATACAAATTAATAAATATTATCTTCACACATCGATAATATGTCCATGACCCTATTGGACAAAATTACCCTTCTTACGTTGGCATACTTTACCCATTTTTGTCTTGGGAAAGTACAGCTAACTCCTTGGACTTCAGAACTAGCTATTCAACCATCTTTGAACAGAGGGGTTCAAAAGGCCATTAAGGACTTTTTAAATTTTTTTTATGTGGAGTTGGACCCCAATTAGGTATGTCGGTGGACTAATTCCACAGGGGCATTTTCTGCCACTAATTGGGTCCCGCACTGGGTCCTAAAATTTTTCACATCTCCCTTCCAGATTTGAGTCGCTATTTCTTAAATTAAACCAAATCGTGTTGTGTTGCGTGCACTTTGAAATATTAATTAAATTTTACACCTTTTTGAACAAAGATGTTAAAATTACCTGTAAATTAAGACCTGCCCGGTCTACAGATTAACCTATATTTTCAGTGCTTGCACTAAAGATTTTGAGGTTTTTGGTCATATAGCTAACCCTAAAACTTTCTAGTTTAAAGCCCGTTGCAATGGCCTACCCAACACTGACCTTTTCCTGCAACCTGCCAACGGACCGCAGCGCCCGTAACGTCGCTCCCACCATCAAGTTCGGAGCTGGATTTGAAGACCTTGAGGTTATCCTCAGGAAAGCCCCATTTGTGGTAATGAAGATCGCTGCTCTGGAAGTTCAAGAGCCGTCTGCAGAATTCAGTTTGAACTACCTTTAGGTCTTCCCTGCCTGCAAGAAGGCTAAAGCTACTGTCATCAAGCCTGCTATCCCTACTACTGCTAAGGGAAAAGAAGTGATGGTCGTTGAAGATTCGACTGGAGGATTAACTGTTTTGCCACCTGCGTTTGAGATCGGGTCAAGCTCAAGGACAGTACCACTGACCCGAACTCAAAGAAGGAACCACAATAGAAGAGTTCGGAGGGCCATCAAAGCCCAAGCTCCTGAAAACACACCTGTTGAGGAGGAGCCTCATCAAGTTGAAGAGGTACTACCGGAGATTTATCCACTCCTACGAGGGAGTAGATTCCATTCTCTAACAGATACTGATGGATATGAGAGTATCCGGAAGATTGTTGCCGCATTACCATCATCTCATGGACATGGTGACGAGGGAAAGAAATTCATCCCCATCACCCAAGTTAGTGCAGTCTTCAGAAGGCTTGCTACCAAAGAAGGATGTTCGGTTAGTGAATTACTTAAACAAGTGGGACATGCAATTTCCTTTCATATGAAGAATGAAATTTTGAAGGATGTTAAGTCCGCTGGAAAATCTCATAAGTCAACTATAAAGTCACCTACCCGTATTCCCGTCTGGTTCCATTTGGGAAACCGATTTGATACTGCTATAGCCGCGACCGACCATACCACCACCAGGATCGCAGGTCACCGGCCGATTAAGTCAAGACTGGGTCCGAGAAGTTTACCATTCATTCCTGCAATCAGAAAAAGAAAGACAAGACGATTACCTGACACTGTAGCCGGTCAACACTACGGGGAGCATACCTTCCCTCGACATACCAGTGTCTCTACTAGGACGTCCCATCCTTAGGCATCATCGTTGAAGAAGAAGAGGGAATGGGTACCCAAGCTCGTTGCACCGATACCGTTCAGTGAGCCTGCAGGGCAGGAAGTAAAACCAGTGCCTGAAATATCTAACGTCATCGTGACAATAGCCAGCGAGATGGAGGAACAAGTTGACGATTTCCATTAGGGTCCCCCAGATCTTAAAGCAATCAAGGAATCGATAATTAAGGAAAAAGTTGAGAAACTCAGAATCGAGATTTCTGAGTTAGCTCGAGAGCATGGAGTTTCCGTCAATAGTGACAATGAGGATTTTGATTACAATGATACTTGGAGGAAGATTTCATGGATGTCCATGTGATCAAAACCAGAGCTACCACATCTGCACGCAAGGCTCAACCTCACACTGAAGAGAACGACGTAGATGAGCTGCGTAGGGTTATCCTCCTAAGGAATGAGAAAGTTGTTTTACTAGAGAAAAGAATAAAAGAGATGACTGCAGCTATGACCGCCATGGACACCATTCAGGGGCAATCACAAGCCCCAAGATTGGCTTCTTCAGAGATTAATCAGCCAGAAATCATACACATCACAGATGAAAGGAGGGAGGCTACTTTGACAGACAAAGAAGAACAACCAAAGAAGGATTCTCTATCAGGTTTCATGCCAGAAAAAGAGTTCAAGCAAATGGTTGAACAAGTACGGGAGGCCTCAGCCCAGTCTAAGGGCGGTGCATCATATTTAAAGGGTAGACCTTACCTAGAAGAGTTCGATGTTGTCCCTTTCCCCAAGCGTTTTGTGACCCCAAACTTCAAGATAATCGATGGGACTGGAAATCCCAGATAGCACATAGCACATTTTCGAGCCAATTGTGGAAACACGAGGAATAGTGAAGCTCTACTCTGTTAGCAGTTCGTCAGCAGCTTGTCAGGGATTGCTTTCGATTGGTATGCTGACTTGCCCAGCGGGTCAATTAAAACATTTTCTGAGTTAGAACAGCTATTTGTGAAAAGATTTGCAGGGACGCAGCATCATGTGTATACTGGAGAGCTCATGATGGAGAAGCAGAAGCCTAGTGAAACCTTGATAGACTATATTTTGAGGTGGATAAACCTTAGCATGAAATGTGAACCTTCAGAACATCAAGCTATATTTGGAGGTGGAGAAACCATAGCATGAAATGTGAACCTCAGCTACAGGAACATCAAGCGGTTGAGATTCTACTCAAAAGCATTCATGGGCCAGTAGCTTTCATGCTTAAGGGACTCACCATAAAATTCTTCGGGAAGCTACTCAGTAAAGCCAGCAGTCTTCGATAAGAAATGAAGCACATGGAGCCGCACCAAAAGGCTAAGGTGACCAGAGTGTTAAAAAAGAAATTAGGGATAGTCGCAACTATCGACAAAGGAAAGCAGCCGATAAAGATATATGCAGAAGATCATCGTCAGTCTTTGTCATAGTACTTTTAGAAACAGAGCAGCCAATCCAACCAACGGTCGTGTCAGGAGGGATCACCTCGAATAATGGGTAAAAGAATATCCCTGTTAGAGCGACAGAAAGTTGTTTATTCCTTCAAAAATGAAGCTGTACCTAAAATATTCAAAAGCTTGACGAAGAAACCAGAATTCAAACTGCCTGATCCAAAGAAACCCGAAGAGGTAGATAAGNTTCCATAAACATGATTTCAGCTGAGTCAATCTCCCCAATTGATTCATATGTCGGAGCAGATGGATGGAGTACAACTTGGGATGAACTCAAGAGGGTCCTCAATCAAATAGAGGGTTCATCGATACAAGCTTCTACAAATATNAATATAACAATCCCAAAGGAGTATTTGAGAGAACCTGAAAAAGGTTCCATAAACATGATTTCAGCTGAGTCATCTCCCCGATTGATTCATATGTCGGAGCAGATGGATGGAGTACAACTTGGGATGAACTCAAGAGGGTCCTCAATCAAATAGAGGGTTCATCGATACAAGCTTCTACAAATATTGAAGAAGGATGGAATGTGGTATGGAGCAGATCATCCAAGAAGATACTGAACAAGCTACAGTCTGCATCGAAACAAGCCTCCATTCAAAATCTGCAGCATACCGAGCCCGAGATGAAGATTTCGCCAGAAAATCCGTCATCATCAAGGACAAAAAACAAGAAAAAGAAAAGCGTCACTGCAAAGATTGATAGCACGGGGGGGTAGGATAGGGGCTGTCTCTACTAGATTGTTGTTNGCTTCGCTCAATGAAATCATCCTTAATTAAACTTTTAAGGACTCACCAAGATATGACATAAGGTTAGGAAAACTACCAAAATTTTACCTTTCCTACTTTTCATAAACTGCCTTAACATCCATTTTAAGTTTCAGGTGGTGGAACGAGAAGACTCGTCAGATACGCTTTTACAATTTATAGTACCGTTTTTCTCTGCCTTTTCCTTACATGTTTTGTGCTTGAATTTACCTACATAAACTTGCATGTTAACCATAACCATAACCTAAAACCAAAACTAAAATCAACCAAGACAAAATTCACCGCCACAACATTCAAAATATAAAACAACTCAAAATTTAATCACAAACATCACACAGAACCACAATTTCAACTAAATTAAGACGTCTCTATCAGATGAACGGGAATCCCTCGAACGAGGTAACCTACGGTTGTTAACGAGGCTTCCCACGATTTAAATAAAAATTTGGAACTCATTAAGTTAGGTTTAGTAAGTTCATTTGGACTAAGTGAATCTAGTAGAAAATAGTGATGTCAGAACAAGGGAACCGTAGGACCATTTGGACTAAGTGAATCCAATAGAAAATAGTGATGCCGGAACGAGGGAACCGTAGGACCCACCGGTGTCGCTCTAATCAACCTTAATATGCCCTCATAAAATTTAAAGAACTTCAACCATAGGTCCACCTGATTTGACATTATAACTTGACACGCTAGAAAACTCAAACTCGTCGCGACAAGGAGCTTGGAACTAGCATGCTGGGCAGCACGGCCATCTTCAACAGCAAAACCTGTCTTCCCCAGCTAAACCAATCTTCCTTTCTTAGAATCAAACAACAAATTTTCTTCAACAGCAAAACCTGTCTTCCTCAGCTAAACCAATCTTCCTTCCTTAGACTTAAACCACTTCGAGGTTGTTTGCTTATGCAACGTAAATCCTCACCTTATCTTTAGGCCTTTGCATAGCTCTGCTATATAATATAAGCCTTAACTCGTCTTAAGATTCTGAGGTTTTTGTTTGTCACGACCTAAATCGTCACATCTTTCAGGCTATTCGTGTGATTGTTTCACACAAATATAAGCCCTAACTAAATAAAATTGATAGAATGAAACACTTAAATACTTCCCCTCAAAATTGAAGCCAAACATTAAGATAGCTTGGGAAGTCACCAGGGTTCTCCTCTGGATCCATGACATCCCCTAGTTCTTATTCCTTTGGGTTCTACAATAAAATGTTCTAAATTTGAACCAAATCCCCTTTCACACCTCTACGGCTGATTTTGTTAAAGAGTCCTACCCTTTGAAATTCTTTGAAGATAATATTTCCTGATTTTCNTCAACATTGGCAGATTTGTGTTATCCAGAGTTTTAGTAAATCCTGGAGCATCTCTTAACTTGATGAGTCTACAGACATTCGCATATTAGGACTTCGACATTCAAGAGATCATCCCCGATAAGATGATGTTAAGAGGATTCAATCAAAAGGGAAATAGAGCCCTTGGATCAATTTCAATACTTATGAAGGTCGGAGAAATCGTAACAACCGTTAAATTTTGTATCATCGACACAGAGACCTCTTTTAACACTCTATTGGGCCGACCATGGATTCATGAGCATAATTTGGTTCCATCATCCTTACACCAGTGCATTAAATACCGCAAAGATGGTCAAGAAAATTGCATCAAGGGAGATCTACAACTATTTTCAGTGCATGAAGTTGGTATCCATGAAGATGCTGCCTACTACGCGCCTCCAAAGAAGACTGTCTTCTCGCGCAAAATTTTGACAAACAGAGATAAAGATTCGGGAGAATCACAAAAAGGAGGCCATACAACTCCGCTTCAACAACCTTCTACCACTCCCCTACGACGAGTTGGTAGAGGTTCTTCTAGTTCACGCACCCGAGGTGGAGGCCTGGGACGCAGACGAGGAAAGATCAATTTAATTGTTGAACGGACTAGGCCAACTAATGAAGATAGTTCTGAAGATGAGGTAATGATCAAAAGCATAAGAAGCCTCAGTACGAGATATCCCTATAAGATATAGAGAAGAATGAATATGAAACAATGTATGATTGGATAAACCACTATGTGAATACTATGACCCTCACTCTGATTCTCCCTCAAAAGGTCAAGATGATAAACCACTATGTGAATGTTATGACCCTTACTCCGATTCTCCCTCAAAAGGTCGAGAGTTTAGGGGTCAAGGAAGTCCGTAGTGTTGGTTCAAAGCCGATCAAATTTTACCATGCTTCTACCTCTATTGTAAGTCCCATACTATGACCCTCACTCTGATTCTCCCTCAAAAGGTCGAGAGTTTAGAGGTCAGGGAAGTCCATAGTGTTAGTTCAAAGCTGATCAAATTTTACAGTGCTTCTACCTCTACTGAGCTTGAAAAATATGTAAATTTGGATGTTGATTCTAATGAATTAATGGAAATGCCTACCTCTACTGAGCTTAAAAAACATGTAAATTTGGATGTTGATTCTAATGAATTAATGGAACAAAACATGTAAATTTGGATGTTGATTCTAATGAATTAATGAAATTGCCTTTTGGTTACTTCTCACCTTGTGTTCAGAAGTTAATTTTTGGATGGTGATTCTAATGAATTAATGGAATTGCCTTTTGGTTACTTCTCGTCTTGTGTTCAAAAGTTAACTGAACAGGGACATTTACCAAAACAAATGCCAAAAGACAAGTTTCAACTTTTTGAAAAATTATGGAATGCTAAAAATCGAGCTCCCAATTCAAGAGAAGGTCTCAAATTTGGTACAGTTAGACCAGTCAATGATTCTGAATTTTGCATGGTTGTTACTAGTGGATCAGAAGAGCATTGCCTCGATGTAGAGGATGACTCTACTGATCAACCAATAGAAGATGCTTTGCCAGAATTTGAAGAAGAAATTAAATCCACTGTCGATAAATTGAAAGAGATTAACCTCGGGACTGAAGAACAACCCTGACCTACGTTTATAAGTTCTCTACTTGATGACAAAGAATCTGTAGAATTGGTCAAACTATTAACAGAATTCAAAGATTGCTTCGGATGGAGCTACGACGAAATGTCAGGACTGTCACCAGAGGTTGCAGTCCATAAACTTAGGTTGGACAAGAATGTAACCCTAGTAAAATAAGCTCCAAGGAGAATGCACCTCGAGATAGAACAACAAGTCATCGTCGAGTTAAAGAAGTTGATAGATGCCAACTTTATTAAAGAGGAGCAGTACCCCACGTGGTTAGCCAATATTGTACCAATTAAAAAGAAAAATGGACAATCCGCGTTTGTGTCAACTTCAGGATTTGAACAAGGCATCTCCAAAAGACGAGTTTCCACTACCTATACCAGAAATGATTGTGAATATCGCTTCGACACATGAAATTTTCTCCTTCATGGATGGATCGATGGGGTATAACCAAATTAAGATGGCTCCAGAGGATGCAGCGCTCACAGCTTTCAGAACATCGATTGGAATTTTCTGCTACATAGTGATGTCGTTCAGCCTAAAGAACGTCGGAGCAACATATCAGCGTGCAATGACGAAGATTTTTGATGACCTCATTCACAATCAAGTGGAATGCTACGTGGATGATCTGGTCATCAAAAATAAATGAAATATAGACCATTTGTATGATTTAAGGATCATGTTTGAACGGTTACGATGATATGACCTTAAAATGAATCCCTTAAAGTGCGCCTTTGGCGTCACCTCCGGGAAATTTCTAGGATTCGTTGTCCGTCATCGGGGAATCGAGATTGACCCGGATAAGATTAAAGCTATATTGGAAATGCCTCCCCCTAAAACCTTGAAACAGCTATGTTCCTTCCAGGGGACGTTGGCATATCTGAGACGTTTTATTTCTAATCTCTCAGGTAGGTGTCAAACTTTCTCGGCATTAATTAAAAAGGATGTCAAATTTATTTGGGAAGAGAAATGCCAACGAGCCTTTGAGGATGTTAAATAATATTTAATGAAACCTCCTATTTGGCAGCCCCTATCCCAGGGAAACCATTGATACTTTATACCGCGGATTTAGATGACTCTCTTGGAGCACTCTTAGCCCAAATCAACGAGGAGGGAAAGGAAAATGTGCAATCTCTTGGAGCCCTCTTAGCCCAAGTTAATGAGGAGGGTAAAGAAAATGCGCTCTACTACTTAAGTCGTGTCTAATACCGACGGAGATAAGGTATCCACCTATTGAGAAGCATTGTCTGGCACTAATTTTTTCTGCTCAAAAGCTTAGACATTACATGCATTCTCATAGGATCACCCTCATTTCGAAAGTTAATCCATTGCAAATTTTGATGATTCGACCAACACTCTCCAAACGTTTAGCGAGATGGTCAATGATCTTATTGCAATTTGATATAACTTTTATACCCCTCCGTGCTATCAAGTGAAAGATTTTAGCAGACTTTCTCGTTGCACACCCACTGCCAGCTGGGTCCTCTCTCAAGGACGAGTTACCAGACGAGCAGATACTATAGATAGAATTTTCTAGTGCACAGCGTTGGGAAATGTACTTCGATGGCGCTTCGTCAGCCAGGAAAGACAAGGGATCAGGCACAGTTATACCAGACAAGGCAAGGATCGGTTTGATCTTTATTATGCCAGACATGTTGAGGTTCTCATACCACCTGACAGAGTCGTGCACTAACAATGAAGCAGAATATGAAGCTTTAATCACCGGATTGGAATTGGCAATTTCAATGGATATAACAAACGTTGTCATTCATGGTGACTCTCAACTTGTCATCCAGCAAGTCACCGGACAATACAGAATTCTAAAACCAAGGTTAACAAAATACCATCAGTACGCGATAAAGCTCCTGGAGCAAGTTCCTGAGGTGACTTTCTGTGGATTCCTCAGGAGATAATGCTCATGCCGACGCTCTAGCAAAACTCGCTAAGGAAATGACGTGTCCCCCGGAGGATTCCATCAAAGTCACGGTGCAAGGAAGACGAGTCTTGTCTCAAAATGACTTTGAAACTCTACATAAGCTTGGAAAAGAAGAAATGATAAATACAGTTGCAGACATCAACGAATATTTGCGCAGGCCATTAATAGAATATTTGCATATTGAAAAGCTGCCAGAGGACAAATCTGAGGCACACCACATCACAAGAAGGGTCATGTCTTATGCTCTGGTGGGAAATGTTCTCTAAAGAAGATCGTTCGACCAAATGTGGCTACGGTGTTTGAGCAGAGCCGAGGCACAGAATATTGTCAAAGAGGTACATGCCAGATTGTGTGGGGCTCACCAGTCGGGACCAAAAATGAAAATCAAGATCAAAAGACTCGGGTATTATTGGTCAGCAATGATGTCCGATTGCATGGATACAGCCAGTAGATGTCACCAATGTCAAGTGCATGGGGTGGTCTTACACCAGCCTCCGAATGTGCTACACCCAACTGTTGCCTCGTGACCATTCAAGGGTTGGGGCACGGACATAATAGGTCCGATAGACCCTCCATATTTTAAAGGACACAGGTTCATACTTGCCGCTACAGATTACTTCTCCAAATGGGCAAAGGCAGTACTGTTACGTGAGGTTACGGCACATCACGTCCTTCAATTTTCAAAAGCCAAATTTTCTACCATTTTGGAGTACCTTCAAGAATAATCTCTGACAATGGGACAGCTTTTAAAAGTACAAAAATCAATAATTTTGTTCAGAAGACATGGGATAGATTAGAGATACTCTACAATTTACTATCCCAGAGCAAATGGTCTGACTGAACCGTTTTGGAGTACCGCGAAGAATAATCTCTAACATTGAGACAACTTTTAAAAGTACAAAGATCAACAATTTCATCAACATGGGATAGATTAGAGACACTCTACAATTTATTATCCCAGAGCAAATGGTCTGGCTGAAGCTTTCAACAAGACACTGGTACAGAATTGAAAAAACACTGGATGAAAATAAAAGGGATTGGCATAACAAACTGTTAGAAGCCTTATGGGCCTACCGGACGACTTTTAGGACTCCCACTCAGAGCACACCTTATATGCTCGTGTACGGGACCTAGGTCGTGCTACCGCTAGAAATCCAGACACCATCTCTCAGAGTCGCCGTTGTCAACCCACTCACAATAGAAGAAAACACAAAACTCAGGCTTGAAGAACTGGAGAGTCTCGAGGGAAAAGGATTGGAAGCACAACAACATTTGAAGCTCTACCAGGAAAAGATGGTACAAGCCCATGACAAATTGGTCCGCCCAAGGACATTCAAAATTGGTGACCTCGTACTCGTGCTCAAGAGACCTATCCTTGCTCGCCGGAAAATAGGTGGAAAATCTGAGCCAACTTGGGAGGGACCATTTGTCAATGAAAAGGTCTATACAAGAGGAGCCTACCAGTTAGTGGACTTTTGGGGTGAAAGACCCATGTTACCGATAAATGGACGATACCTGAAAACCTATTACGCAGCCTGATGTCGCGTGCCTCCACTTGCCTCTGCTTGCTTTGAAACTTTGAAACTTTGATTGTTTTAGGGTTATCTATATTGCCATATGTCTACGACCAGGTCCAAATTTTGTAAGTAACCTCATATATAATGAAAATTTTCAGAAATTTTTGAGCTTCACACGTTCTCTTTTCTACTTTTGGATTTAAAAATTCCATTAAATTAAAACAAAACTCACACATAAAAGGAGTGATCCTTTTCACCAAAATAAACTAAAATTTACTTTAATGGATACTCTGTTTTGTACTTGTTCATGCCAAACTTCGGCCCACTGACATTTTTTTCTGTCGTCTTCAGAAAAAATGTTAGGGCAGAGGCTGATCTTTGCCTTCCAGTACGGCTGGAACCTCGCACTGAATGAAGAGATGGCGCCACAAGGAGGATTCATAGATTTCAACATGGATTTCAATCAGATTGATATGGACTACGACGGTCCTCTATTGGACGTAGTCAGCAATGAAGAAAAGAAGGGACTGCCTTCACTGTTGAGAGTGACCACTCAAGACGATGTGTCACGTAAAGGCAAAAGCGTGATGGCAGAACAAGATTCGATGGAGGGGCCCAGCCGCCTGCCCTCCGTGATAGCTACTCCAGCAAGGGGCTTAATAGCTGCCCACAGTGAACAACTACCAAATACTCCACTCCGTAGGACGCAACGCAAAAATGCAAGCCGAAAGAAACAGAGAGCCTTTCTGCGACAGGAGCGCAAGCGCCCAAGAGATGTGAGCGATTTTCTTATCCCCATTCCTGAGGGACATATTAATGATCCAGATCTGAGAGAGACTTCTACCATCCTGCCCACTACAGATGAAGAGTAAGGATTTGTGACGGGATCAGATGTGCCCCCGGTCCCAGATATCCTATGCAGAGGTTGCCCAACATGCAACGTCGAAGTACCGGCCGAGACATCAGGCACGGGCGCATTTGTAGAATGCCTGAACTGCAACGTCCTACATCTACAGCGCTTCAGTACATTAGAAGAGTACACTGCAAGCACCAACGAGTCTTAAACTCTAGGTTTTGTGGCAAATGAACCGTATGTCTCACTAAGGACGGATCAACGCGCACCATGGAGCCCAGGATCATACATCCCACTTGAGGCTGAATCTCATATTCCGGATCAGCCAGCGCCAGTTTGGATTCCCGCCGAGTCCCGGAGGAAGGAATGCCCCAGGCAACTGCCAACTCCTGGTATGGTAGAATAATACAAAATAAGCAAAGTAAATAAAAAGGAATTCAAGTTCTATGAAGAGGTTCAGGGAAAGTTTATCAACATATTGGAGGGCCTGGAGCTATATATTAGGGTTTTCTCTGAAACAGATGAAAGAAACATTTTGGACCGCATCTTCGATCTAAGAGATAGAGGTCGAGCGGGCCTTCTCATCGAGAGAACGTATTCCGAGCCGAAGAAATGGATGCGGGAAAAGGGAAGAATCACCATCCAGTGCGGCGGCTGTTGCTATAATTTTACGAACGACAGACAGGGGAATCCGCCTGGGATCCTCAGATACAACCAAGTGGATCTGTTACCATCGATGATAAAATGGATGATAAAGAGAATGGTCAAGTGGAATATCCTACCCACCACTTGCATTCCTAACAGTTGCATCATCAACATTTATGAAGAAGGTGGTTGTATTCCCCCACACATAGACCATCATGACTTTGTGAGGCCTTTCTGCATGGTCCCATTCATGAGTAAGAGCAATATTTTGTTTGGAAAAGAAATCGATGTAATCGGCCCTGGTGAATTTAGAGGAGCTGTGGAGATTCCTCTTTCAGTTGGTTCAGTGCTTGTTCTCAAGGGCAACGGTGCAGACGTTGCCAAGCACTGCATCCCAGGAGTACGACACCGTAGGGTGTTTGTGACCTTCTGCAGAATGGATGACAGTAAGGTACCATATAGATTCCAGCAAGACCCGGAGTTGGAGGCATTGTTTCCTTACGAGCTATGAGAATGTTGTACCTCTGAATACATGCGAAGGTAACT
The DNA here is from genome assembly GCA_002079205.1 of Phalaenopsis hybrid cultivar. Lineage (NCBI taxonomy): Eukaryota > Viridiplantae > Streptophyta > Magnoliopsida > Asparagales > Orchidaceae > Phalaenopsis > Phalaenopsis hybrid cultivar. The sequence continues at coordinate 7,017 of JXCR01137782.1, read as the reverse complement.
CTTATCCTGGAGCATGACTAAGAAGGTCTGCTTGATCAGGAGCTCAATATACCAAGCGCAGAGGAATCACATGCTTTCTTTTACTAGCATGACATGTATTTGATGTAATCAGTCTATGATGTACTCATATCTTGAGATGACTCTCAATGTATTTCAACATGTATTACATGATGTACTATTTTTGAGGCATTAGCCCATGTTTGATCTGTCGCATCTTTATTGAAGCAGATTAATGGAAATTTCTCTCAAATTGTGCCTTCTTGTCAATTGCCTTTTGTACGATGGATAAAAGCTTCGAACCATGCGATGGTTCAGAGATCAAATGAACAAAGAACGAAACAACAAATCTTCAACAATAAATGAAACACAAATAAAAGATAATCCTAAATGAATAAATAACAAAACAAATTTCTTTTTGAAATTAACCCATCAAAATTCAAACTTTAAAAATGCTTTTTTTTTTAGAAAATCAATTGTGATGAAAACGACAAGAAAATAAAACAAACATGTTGAGTGGATACTTCCGTTTTCGGAATTTCCTACTCCTTGTGCGCGCAGCACAACCATCGTTATCTACACTAACTCCCTGCACATCCTGCACTTAACTCCAAAAAGCTCTACAAATCTTCTTCAAAATCAATCTTCTCATATGACACACTACTGCAAATTCAACACCACAAGCTCTTTGTAAGTTCCAAATCACATCTTCAAATCAGTACCTAAATCCTGATTCTCACATTTCGAGGTTGATACCTAAATTTTGACTCTCTCCCAGAATTGATACCTCACACTACTGCAAATTCAACATCACAAGCTCTTTGTAAATTTCATATCACATCTTCAAATCAGTACCTAAATCCTACTCATCTTTGAATTGATACTTACATTTCAATTCTCACATCTTTGAATTGATACTTACATTTCGATCAATTCTCACATCTTCGAATTGATACCTACATTTCAATTCTCACCATCTTTGAATTGATACCTACATTTCAATTCTCACTATTTTTGAATTGATACTTACATTTCAATTCTCATATCTTTGAATTGATACTTACATTTCAATTTTCTCATATCTTTGAATTGATACATCACACTACTGCAAATTCAACATCACAAGCTCTTTGTAAATTTCATATCACATCTTCAAATCAGTACCTAAATCCTACTCATCTTTGAATTGATACTTACATTTCAATTCTCACATCTTTGAATTGATACTTACATTTCGATCAATTCTCACATCTTCGAATTGATACCTACATTTCAATTCTCACCATCTTTGAATTGATACCTACATTTCAATTCTCACTATCTTGAATTGATACTTACATTTCAATTCTCATCTTTGAATTGATACTTACATTTCAATTCTCTCATATCTTTGAATTGATACTTACATTTCAATGCTCATATCTTTGAATTGATACTTACATTTCAATTCTCACATCTTTGAATTGATACCTACATTTCAATTCTCATTGTCGAATCAGTCCTACATTTCTGATTCTTTACGTTTGAGGTCGGTCTTACATTCCAACACTTTCTTTTGAGAATTGACCTACATTTCAATTCCCATTGTCGAATTAGTCCTACATTTCTGATTCTTTACGTTTGAGGTCGGTCCTTACATTCCGACGCTTTTTTTTTTAGAATTGACCTACATTTCAATTCTCATTATCTAATCAGTCCTACATTTCTGACTCTTTACATTTGAGGTCGGTCCATACATTCCAACATTTTCTTTTTAGAATTGACCTACATTTCAATTCTCATTTCTCAATCAGTCCTACATTTCTGATTCATTACATTTGAGGTCGGTCCTTACACTCCAACTCTCTCTCTCTCTCTCTCTTTCAGGATTGATACCCAAATTTTAATTCCCACCTCGGGGTCAGCACTTACATACTGATTCCCATCCTTTATAAATACCTGAAATTTCATAACTCAAAATTCACTCTCCGATCCCCAGCGAGAGTCTCTACTCCTTGATTTCAACCAGACAAGCACCTATTAATTCCCCGGCATAAACAAATCACACACACAACTCTACACATACTTCCGGGTCTGTTGACTTAGGAGTTTGTATTGGTTTTTTTTATCTCATCGGTCAAAGCCAATACACGCGGTGTGCTTGCCCAGCACACCACACCTATTGGGGGTCCATTTGTTGACCTCATTTTTTGTTCAGGTTTAGTTTTTCCTCTTTAGTAGCCTAAGGTCTAGCCATAGGATTTTCCTATTGACTATTCTTAGAAAACTAGACATGGAACCCTCACCATTAGAAATTTCAAACTCTTCTCTACTCAACTTGAAGTTCCACATGTTGGTCTCAACCTCTAAATACTTAGTAGGTGGGGTCACTATGGGGGAAACTCAGGATGAGTCACCCTTAGGATTGCTGGACCTT
>JXCR01137780.1:69037-85883 GCA_002079205.1 Phalaenopsis hybrid cultivar | reverse complement strand
TATATATATATATATATATATATATATATATATATAGTTTAAAAAAATATGAAATCAAACTGTCCTCATATTTTTCATAGTTTAAATGAAAGAGCACTATACCTTGTATTTATCTAGAAGGATAAGCACATGACTTGAGGATGATGATTGATCAAATAAACTAAGAAATATATGACATCCATTTGGTCTGCAAAACCATTTTTATTTGCCGACAAGTTTCCCTCTTTAATATGAATAATTAAATAGGGTTTATATTAAGCTGGGTTTGAAAGCTTCCTATAAGGGAAAGCCCCTATAATTAATTACATCTTAGATAACCGAAGTCACCTAAGAAAACTCTCAATAAAAATCAAGAAATATTGTCTTAAAAAAGGTCCAAAAGATAGAAATTTTCAACGAGACCAGACGTAGAAGTGTGAAAGGGGAATGACTCAAATTTGGCAAATTTTGTTGTAGAGTCCAAAGGAGGAAGAACTAGGGGATGTCATAGATTCGGAGGTGAACCTCAGTGACTTCCCATGCTACCCTATGGTTTACCTTCAGTTTAGAGGAGAAATATTTAAATGTTTCATCCTGCTAATTTTATTAGTTAGAGCTTATATTTATGTGAAACGATAACACAAATAGCCTGGAAGATGTGGGGGTTTATGTCATAACAAACAACAACTTCTGAATCCTAAGACGAGTTAAGGTTTATATTGTACAACAAGGTCATACAACGTCCTAAAGATAAGGTGAGGATTTATGTTGCATAAGTAAAATACACGAAATCTTTTGGCTTGTTGTTTAATTCTAAGGCTGTTGTAGATCCTCTTGCTGTTGAAGATGGCCATGCTGCCCATAATGCTAGCTGTAAGCTCTGCATCGTGACTGGTTTAAATTTTCTAATGTGTCAAGTCATGATGTCAAATCAAATGTCCCTATGGTTAGGGTTCTTTAAATATTATGGGCATATTTAAGTTGATTAGAATGACACCGGTTAGGATCCTTTGGTTCCCTCATTCTGGTATCACTATTTTTANCCTGCAGTTATTTACTTTACATGTAAAACTAAACCAAAACATATTTTCAAAAATAAGTTTACATTTTCAAAAACAAAATCAACATAATACATCCTTTTAAATTTATGAAAATTCCTCACATGAGGTAACCTACGGTTGCTGATGATATCTCCCCAGTTTAAATGGGCATAATAACTCGTTTAGACTAAGTAAATACAAAAGAAAAAAGTGGTACCGTAATGAGGGAACCATCGGATTCTAACTGGTGTCGCTCTAATCAAATTTAATCCTCCACCATAATACTTGAACAACAACAAAACTTCTCACAAAAATTGCAAAATCGTAAACCTCAAACCTGGAGCTGTCACTTCAACTTGGAGCTTGGAGTTAACTCCATGGGCAACATGACAAGGGGGACAGAAGAACAACTTCAAGAGATCAAATAGATTTACAACATCAAATATTTCTTTAGAATTAAATAACAAGGTATAGGACTTTGAGGTGGCCCATTTGACACAGCATAAATCCTTAAACTATCTTTAGGCTACTGTACAACAATATTGTGTAATTTAAGCCCTAACTCGCCTTAGGTTTCAAGGTTGTCATTCGTCACGAATTAAACCCTCCTATCTTTCAGGCTATTTGTATGATTGGTTCATTCAAGTGTAAGCCTTAAATAATAATAATTGACAGGATGTAATATTGTTGACCTCAATTTTAATTGAGGTCTAGTTTCTTCCTTAAAAAGCTAGGATCTAGCCATAGGACTTTCCTGTTGACTATTCCTAGAAAACTAGTCAAGGAACCCTCACCATTAAAAATTCTAAAACTATTCTTTGCTCATCTTGAAGTTCTATATGTTGGTTCTAACCTTTAGCACTTAGTAGGTGAACCCAATATGGGGGAGCTCAAGAAGAGCCCCCATAGGACTGTTTGGCCTTAGGGTTAACCCTAGGTGGTGTGGTCTTAGTCTTGCACACACACAGTTCCACTGTTGGCCTAAACCATAACCTAGGCATGCTTAAATTTTTCCTCTTACTCTTTTGGAAACTCATGTGGATGGTCCGCTAAACCCTTAGCCCTACGCTATGGTTTGGCTAAGACCAGCACAAGGAGGATCCATAGTGGGAGCACCCTTGGTCTCATCCCTCAAAAAAAGGGTAATTTTATGATTAACAACCTCCATTGATCTCATCCTACCTAAATACCCAATGCAACACTTTCTCAAGAGTACCAAATTTCCCCTAGAACCCTTAATTTTCAAAAATTACCCAAACCACCCAATTTTGTTCAAAAATCATCTCAAACTCTTTAAACAGTCATATACTAAAATTCCCCCAAATTGAACCCAATAACCAAACCAATTTCCCAATTTTGAGTTCCAAACTCCTCACAACATTCCCCTTGATCAATTTGAGCCCTCGATTGACCTTAATTTAAGTTCAAAACTCACCCAAGTCTCACTTAAATCAAAATCCCCAAATTTTCCCTAAATTCTAAATGTCACCAAATTAAACCACATAACTCCATAATTTCAACACAATTGATATCCAAAATTCTTCATCACAATCCCTTGAACTAATTTGAGCCATCAATTTAACCGAACCCAAACCCTAGCCCAATCTAAACCCAAGTCTAGCCCAAATGCCCCAAAGATTGACCCTGAGCCAAGTTCCATTAAATTAAACTCCCAAATCAATTCAAAATCACCCAATTCCTTTTCCAAAATTCTCATAAAAATCATCCACATCAATTTTGTCAATCACTTGACCTAAGTAATAGACCAAACCAAACCTAGACCCAAGTTCAAGCTTGTTGGCATCAAATTTTTTTATGTCGCATGCGTAGGATGTACGCACGAGTGCTAAGGAACACTGCTTGATGCACGTGTTGACCGCTGTAGTGCGAGACATCTACTTTAGACCCACCGACACGTGTTGAGGGGCACGTAGCCAGGGTCATTTTGCTTGGCTTTAGCTTTCGCTTAGGCAAAGGCCGGTCAACATTTGGCACATCAGATGACTCTGATCAGGTCAAAAAATATTATTTGTTGCGCCGTGTCGGCGCTATTTTTGGTTTAGGAGTTTCCCGTTGAAAGTTGTCAGTCATTAGAATAGAAATCCCGTTGCCCACTTTANTGATCAAATAAACTAAGAAATATATGACATCCATTTGGTCTGCAAAACCATTTTTATTTGCCGACAAGTTTCACTCTTTAATATGAATAATTAAATATGGTTTATATTAAGCTGGGTTTGAAAGCTTCCTATAAGGGCAAACCCCTATAATTAATTACATCTTAGATAACCGAAGTCACCTAAAAAAATTCTCAATAAAAATTAGAAAATATTGTCTTAAAAAAGGTCCAAAAGATAGAAATTTTCAGCGAGACCAGATGTAGAAGTGTGAAAGGGGAATGACTCAAATTTGACAAATTTTGTTGTAGAGTCCAAAGGAGGAGGAATTAGGGGATGTCATAGATTCGGAGGTGAACCTCAGTGACTTCCCATGCTACCCTATGGTTTACCTTCAGTTTAGAGTAGAAATATTTAAATGTTTCATCCTGCTAATTTTATTAGTTAGGGCTTATATTTATGTGAAACGATCACACAAATAGCCTGGAAGATGTGAGGGTTTATGTTGTAACAAACAACAACTTCTGAATCCTACGACGAGTTAAAGTTTATATTGTACAACAGGGTCATACAAAGTCCTAAAGATAAGGTAAGGATTTATGTTGCATATGCAAAATACCTCAAAATCTTTTGGCTTGTTGTTTAATTCTAAGGCTATTGTAGATCCTCTTGCTGTTGAAGATGGCCATGCTGCCCATAGTGCTAGCTGTAAGCTCTGCATCGTGACTGGTTTAAATTTTCTAATGTGTCAAGTCATAATGTCAAATCAAATGTCCCTATGGTTAGGGTTCTTTAAATATTATGGGCATATTTAAGTTGATTAGAACGACACCGGTTAGGATCCTTTGGTTTCCTCATTCTGGTACCACTATTTTTCTATCGAATTCACTTAATCCAAATGAATTTACTAAACTCAACTCAATGAGTTCCATACTTTCATTTAGACCGTGGGAAGTCTTGTTAGCAACCGTAGGTTACCTCCTCCGAGGGATTCCCAATCATCCGATAGAGACATCTTAATTTAGTTGCAGTTGTTGTTTTGTGACGTTTGTGATTAAATTTTGAGTTGTCTTATATTTTAAATGTTATGGCGGTGAATTTTATCTTGGTTGATTTTAGTTTTGATTTTGGTTTTACGGGTACGCTAGTAGTTTTGGTTTTCATACAGGGTGACATCATTGTTTAACATGCAAGTTTTGTAAGTATAAAAATATAGTGTGGAAAGTACAAGAAAAGACAGTACTGTAAACTGTAAAAGTGTACCTGACGAGTCTTCTTGTTTCACCACCTGAAAGGTCATTACTTGCAAGACATGTATATAATATAGCAAGGACCTTAAATTACAAGAGTAGATGAAGGTTTAGTTGCCAAACCCTAGGCTATGATTTTGTTGGATCTTGGAAGATCCTAGTAGATGATTTTAGAGCAAAATATGACAAGTCCAATTTGCCCTTCGGAATGTCCAATAAATTTCAAAATGCTCAAGGCATGACCTTAGAACACTTTGAAGATCTCTAGAAATATTTTGAGTTCATTTTGAACTTATCATATTGCTATATTAATCATCTTTGGTCAAAGTGTGTCCACCCCGTTGCTTAGTGAAACTTGGTAATTATCTTAAGGATAGAATACTTGATTAATCAATTGATGTTTCGTTTAAGAGTTATGTGAATAGGTGCCCCTAAGGCAAGTTTAGGTTATTTAAGATTTTTGTGCCCACAATTAATGTCAGATTTATAGTGTTTAAAAATTTTAATTTCCAATTATATCATCTTCTAAATCTAATCAATTGGGTTTAGACATTGATTATGTGTCACTACTAAGCCTTTAACAATCATGATAGGTCAAAAGATGATTGTCAAAATTTTGATTTCAATAACAAGTACTTTATTAAATTGTCAAACCATCCTCAACTTTGAGCTTAAGAAAAGTAAATTTCCATCTTTCTGACTTAAGCCCATCACTTAAGAATTGTCTGATCTTAGTTGACTTCCAAGTCATGAAAATTAGAAGGATTATGATTTTGTTGATGTTGTGCAAGGGTTGTGAGTGAATTTCTAACATTTAATCCCATTGTATTTCAAACATCCAAAAATGTTTATTAAGATCAAAACTACCCATTTTTCCTTTGGTTAATCCTAAATTTTGATTTGGGCACCAAAGTCTAAAATTTCAAGTTTGCCCTTAGGGCACTTCACCTCATAACTCATTAAGCACAACTCAAATAAATTTGAGGATGGTTTAAAGTGTCATATTCATGAAGTAATTATAATGTTAGAGGAAAACATGTGGACCTCTCAAACTTTTAATTTAATTTAGATAATTATTTAAATTTAGAAGATATGACTTTCAAAGGTTAATTTATTTAAATATCCAAAATAAAGTTTGTATTAATGGAAAAGTTATTAGAGGTCTCCTAAGGTCAGAGAAATACTTAGGCAAGATTTCATGATTTTTTGAACTAATTCCTTATAATTATTTTAATGGGAAAATAAGGGAAATTCACTTTTAAGCCTTTAAAATTTATTTTTTAACATAAGAAAATTAGGAAAAATATTTTAATAATTCTTTAGTGATATTAGGCACATTAAATGTGCCTAATTGCTCCCTCAACTCAAATAAAGCAATTAGGCACATTTTGAAATATTTTGATATTTTTAGTATTTTCNTATAATTATTTTAATGGGAAAATAAGGGAAATTCACTTTTAAGCCTTTAAAATTTATTTTTTAACATAAGAAGATTAGGAAAAATATTTTAATAATTCTTTAGTGATCAGGGAGCAATTAGGCACATTTTGAAATATTTTGATATTTTTAGGATTTTCAATTATTTTAAATCCAAAATAAAGCTAAAAAATCAAGTATTTTACCAAAAATAACTTTTATTTTTCTTAAGTGCCCGTGATCATAAGAAAAATTAGAAAACCATTTTTCAAAAATTTTCCAAGTGTATTTAATTTATTATAATCATTTTTGTACAAAAATACAAGGTCTTTTAGAAAATCAACTTTAGTGCTTAGACTTAGTCAATTAATTTTCAAATTTTCACAGTGGATAGACATGATTTTTAAGAATAATGTGGAAGTGATTTTGTCATTTTTTTATAAGTATTTAATTTACATAAATTAATATAAATTATATGCATTTAATTAAATATAGGAATGTACAAGATGATTCAAAACATCATAATACTTTTCTTAGACTCCCGTGACCACAAGAAACCTACTAAATATATTCCCATAATTTTCCAAATGATATTTTGATTTATATAATTAAAATAAGCCAAAGGGGTTACTTTAACTTGAAAATTAGGGATAGAGGCATAGAAATGTCCTCTGAGCTTGAAACAATAGGAAGACATAGCCTCTATCATGGGGAACAAACCCTTAAAATTTCAAGCCATGGTGAGCAATGTTTAGTCATGGAGAATTGAAAGACCACAGAGGGTATTTAATTCATTAAAATATAGGGAATAAGAAAATGATTTTTATTTTCAATCCACATTATTCTCCTCTGTTCACTGAGCAAGAAAGTATTTTTCTTTTATTTTTATGTNATTTATTATAATCATTTTTGTACAAAAATACAAGGTCTTTTAGAAAATCAACTTTAGTGCTTAGACTTAGTCGAATAATTTTCAAATTTTCACAGTGGATAGACATGATTTTTAAGAATAATGTGAAAGTGATTTTGTCAATTTTTGATAAGTATTTAATTTACATAAATTAATATAAAGTATATGCATTTAATTAAATATAGGAATGTAAAAGATGATTCAAAACATCGTAATATTTTTCTTAGACTCCCGTGACCACAAGAAACCTACTAAAATTATTCCCATAATTTTCCAAATGATATTTTGATTTATATAATTAAAATAAGCCAAACGGGTTACTCTAACTTGAAAATTAGGGATAGAGGCATAGGAATGTCTTCTAAGCTTGAAAAAATAGGAAGACATAGCCTCTGTCATGGGGAACAAACCCTTAAAATTTCAAGCCATGGTGAGCAATGTTTAGTCATGGAGAATTGAAAAACCACAGAGGGTATTTAATTCATTAAAATATATGGAATAAGAAAATGATTTTTACTTTTAATCCACATTATTCTCCTCTGTTCACTGAGCAAGAAAGTATTTTTCTTTTATTTTTATGATTTTTCGAGAGAAAGATATGTATTTTTGAAGTTTAGGCATTTAAAATAATTCAGAAAATCCTTATTTTTATACTTATCCATGCGGCATCACCTCATCCTATGGCGGCACTGATATCACATGCGGTGTGCTCTCATTTGATGCCGCCATCCACTTCAACTGCACGCGGCCCGTGATTCACGTACCATCCGCTCATCCGGCTTGATCTCCTCTGTTGGTTGGATACACTCGCAATCGGACGGTTCTCCGTTATCATCCTCAAGTGACTTAACCTGTAAGCCATTCACACTAAAACCTTAAGATCTTCGTCTAAACTCAACCAAATCACATGGAATTTGTTTCTAAACCTTCATATACTTAATAAGAATNCCTATGGCGGCTCCGATATCACATGCGGTGTGCTCTCATTTGGTGCCGCCATCCACTTTAACTGCACGCGGCCCGTGATTCATGTATCATCCGCTCATCTGGCTTGATCTCCTCTGTTGGTTGGATACACGCGCGATCGGACAGTTCTCTGTTATCATCCTCAAGTGACTTAACCTGTAAGTCATTCACACTAAAACCTTAAGATCTTCATCTAAACTCAACCAAATCACATGGGATTTGTTTCTAAACCTTCATATACTTAAGAAGAACACATCTATATGGTTAATCAAGTATGGAATCAAGCCAATAAAAATGGAGAATCAAAATAAGCTCAAGCTAGGGTTAGAGCTCAATACCTATGTCTGAGAGGGAAGGCCTCAATCAGATGGTTGTAGTAGCTTGATTAGACCCAACAAACCTCCGGATGAAGTCTCAAGCCTTTGTGAATTGTCTAGGTATTTTTTCGATCAAGGTGGATTTCAGGTGTTGGTCTAGAGCTACCATAGAGGTTGTTTCAAAGGTGGGTTTGATGGGGAATCAACTCCTCTTGCTCTAGGGATGGTATGTGCACAATTAATTTTAGTTCAACAGATTATGGAGAGATGTCCTGGTTTGATCTGAAAGTTTAAGCTCAAAATTGGGCTTTCACAGTGGGGATCAATGAAGGAAAATTGTGGCAATGAGCTTAGGAGTTCTTGGATAGTGTATGAAAGCAATTGAACAGAGTTCCCCAAGGTTTTTGGCACTCTCCTCTCTCTGACCATGGAGGTATTGATTAAATAGAGGAGCTTAGGGGGGAGATTATGACTAATTGATTGGTGTAAAATGGTGCTTATGTGGAGGGTTTAGGAGCTCTAAAGAGCCATGGGGATGAGCTGGCCTCTAGGGTTGAAATTGGGTTTGAATTTGAGCTTGGGGGTCTTGATTTTGGTGTTTCCCAACCACTAGTTTAGCAGACAGGGACAAGGATGGTGGCCAGAAGGTCAGGTGAGCCAGGGCGAGGCTTAATTATAATTTACTCCCAATGGTAAGTGATAATGGAAGAGATTTTTGGTTAAGGCCCAAAAATTGGATAAGATCCCTTAATTTAGGGATCCATTGGTTCATAGCTTACTTGGGTGCTTTGAGAGGGTTTAGGCTGGTCAATAAGGTGTGCTTAGTAGCTGTGGACACCTTAATTTGGTGACTTTAGGACGGTCAAGTTAATTTTGGTGCATGGGTCCAATTTGGTTCAAAAAGGCTAAAAGTTGGGTTTGGGTTAAGCTAGCCATGACTTTGAGCTCAATTGATTGATCAAAATTCTATAGATGATTGCAATTAGGATTTTTGGTGAAGGATTGAAGTAATTTTAAGGTCAATTAAAAGCTCAATTTGAAGGATTTTGGGATTTTGGTCAATTTGGGCATGTTGGACTGGACTTGGATCCAGGTTGGGCTAAGTCCAAATTGATGGTTGGAAGTGGTCCATAAAAATGTCATAAATAGTTTCTCAACATAAATTAGGGCATTCAATTTGGTGGAATTTGGAGACATAGCCAATTTAGGGAAAATTTAGGGATTTTTGGACTTAGGTTAAAATTAAGTGAAATTGAGGCTTCACCAAGGCCAACTAAAAGTTCAATTTGGTGTGTAGGAGTGTTATGAAGAGTTTAGAATCCAAATTGGGGTAAATTGAGTAGGTTATGGGGTTTAATTAGGTGAGATTAAGTCATGTGGTCAAAATTGGGGTTTTGATTTGGATCAAAATTGAGCTCAAAGCATGGGCTAATTAAGCTTGAATTTGGTTTGGATTGGTTATATGAAAGGTGAATTTAAGTTTATAATTAGAGTTGAGTGTCCCTCCTTTGTTGTGATCCTTATATCTTTATCCCACCGGGTTGGAATCTCAATTTCCTATGGTTTTGGAGCTGCTAATCTCCCTTGGAGGGATTAATTGAGTTCGATCTTAAAGGACGGGAAAAGCTTTGTAGCTAGTCTTTCCTATAAGATCATTGATATTTGTAGAGTAGAAAAGGATTTGTAGCTAGTCTGCCCTATGAATGGTGGAGAGTTTCCCTTACGAGAAATTGGAAGGGGAAACCCTCCACATTGCCACGCCAAAAGTGGAGGAGGCGATGTTGCAAATCCAAGCGCGTCAGCCCTAGGTTTCCCAGGTGAGGTCGTTAGTATGAGGATGGCCCACTATCATATGTGGTCCATTGGCACCTCATTGTTTGCATGTGTATGTCTTGCATGTTACATATTGTATGTCATATATTATACTTGCTTGTGCACTTCAGTCTTGCGCTTTACACCTTGAATTTGCACGTTGCACATGCACTTGCACCTTGTATCTCATTTTTTCAGCTGCACCGACACCACTTGTGCCTTAATTGGTCATTCCAGACCGGTTGGTACAATTTGTGCCTCAGTCAGCTACCCCGGCCCGGTTGGCACAACACTTTGTTTTGACTAGATGCTTTCACGACATTCTCTTTATTACTACTTATATGTTTTAATTTGCTTGCATTTGCATTTGCATGTTTGCATGGATAGCGAGCTAGGCTTGTTAAGAGAGTCACCCCGTGTTGGTTGTGATGCCTTAACGAGCATTGCTTGATGGGTTGATCCTGGTGAGCGATACAGTCATCGGGATTGACACGAGTATGACTGTGCTAAAGATCTAATAGATCTAACTTGTGTCACCACTCTTTGTGACACCCTTTAGATCCTTTAGATTTTTAGGATGGGACTGATATAGTCACCCCGTCAAAGACATACCATCCCAGACTTACCCCGTACTTAGATACTAGGTTGATACACTTATTGTTAGATAGTGTGTTAGGTTAGGATTTCGAGTGCTAGGTAGTCTTTTTGATGTCTGGCTATTGCTCTCTATTGGATTGGCTGCCCTAGCCAGATATTTTTCTCTTGCATTATGCTTGTGGTGTGGCTGCATGTTGCATATGCATGGTGTGTTAGGGTATTTTCCTGTAGGGAGCCATGCCTATTTATATGCTCACACATAGGTATCGCTAGTGGGGGAGCATGTGATGATTTGTGACCCTTTTACTTGCAGATGCTATTTAGCTCCCCCATTTTTAAGGCATGACTCATTATACGTTATTTGCATGTGAGCTTTTCTGCTGACACTTGTTTTCATGCAGGATTGAGTCTTTTTCTTTTCTCTATATACTTTTTAGAGTCTAGGAGAGTCTTGTAGCAGAAATAAGATATGGGCATGGGTTTCGAGGTGTTTGGCACGGGAACCATGAGGAGGGGACCAGGAGCAAATGCTCGTGCCCCTGTATCTTAATTTTAAATTTTATATTAATGTAAAGAATTAGGGCCGGGCATGTATATGCGGAGTCCGATCGTGCTTTTTCTTTTCTGGGATATGTTGCCAACCCAGCGACACCGGCTTGTTTTTTATTTTGATTTGACTTGTTTTGACTTTTGCATCATGTTGCATGTCTGCACTTGTATGTGTTTTCCTTATTTTCATTCTATGGTTTTATCTGGGATTTCACGATATAATATAGACTCTTTAGGACTTAAAATCCTAATTTTTCTACTTAAAAATCCTAAATAAAATATTCAAGAAAATTAAAATTTAGGATTAAAATTTTCAGGATTTAAAAATTGCAACATTTACTTTCCTTCATATATTAATAGAGCCTCCATAATACTTAGGACTGCTATATATAACTACATTCATATTTGAATTTCTCGAGCAGGAGTCCCCGTACATCTCCAACCTGATTGGCTATCCCTTCATATAGGTGGTTGTCTAGTGCGCCTAGGGTGTTAGAAGACTCCCCGACCTAGACGGGGTGTAAGTCCTTTTGTTTGGAGTTGTCTAGTGCGCCTAGGGTGTTAGAAGGCTCCCCGACCCAGACGGGGTATAAGTCCTTTTATTTGGAGTGTTTCTAGTTTTGTAGTTGAATCTCCACTTTCTCTTCTTTCTTGAGGCATCCTTACCACTTAGGCAGGTTTAAGTTCCACCTCTTGGAGCTCCAGCTTATAGTCATAAGATAAAGTTTTCTTCCTCTGACCTTAGGGCTATTGAGGTTCCTGTGGATGATGCAATTCACAGATTGCTGATCAAGTATTTCAGGACGTGATGGGTCGACTACCTGCACAACCAGATAGACTTAGGGTCCTAGTAGTTGTGTATGATGGGTTTGTGGTACCCAGGCCCAGTTACCTCTACCTTTTAGGATTACTCTACCTTCCTTTTGTTGAGCCCCTTTGAGCCCTATCACTCCTTGACTTCGTTGATATCACCTTGACAACCCAATACTGATGAGCTGCCGCCCATTTGGGATATGATGATTCGTCCTCTGCCCTTATGACCCGGACGTGTTTTGACGTGTTGGGATATTAATACACCAAAAATATATACATTTTTAGACCAATATTTTATAATTATTTTTGGTAATATTGCACCTTAATGGAAGGTATTTTGATGTTTTCTTGCAGGTTATTGATTTTTAGGACTTAAAGCAAAAACTAAGCAAAAAGGATGGAATTTGGAGTCAAAATGACGTTTTTGAAGAAGTACTCAAAGCTGACCACGCCAAGGGTAGCGCCGACGGCGCAGAACAACTGAAATTTTTACTTAGCACCCACAAAGCCAGAACTAGCATCGATAGTGCCAAAGGTAGTTCAGTCTGCATTTATAGAAGGTTAGATGTATTTGGATGATTTTTGAAGAGATTTTGGAGGCACCTCTTGGAGAACCGACCTTAGGCTTTATATGGCTCCTTTTTCGCTCCAAGACATTCCACCAAACTCTATTTTCACCAATACTCATAATCCATCTTCATTCCACAACAATATTGGAGTCCATTAGTGATTTTTCTTTTATAGTTTATAGTTTGTGTGATGAGATTTAGTGTGAAAATTTTTGTAAGAGTGTTGGAGAAGAAGAAAAGTGAGAGATATCTTCTTCCTGCATTCTAAGGAAAGGCTACAAGAGATTTGCTTTGAGAAAGAGTTTCACATAGGTTTTATTTATTTATTAGTGTTGTATAAACTTTCTTTTATATATGAAATTTGTGTTTTGTTGTGTCTTTTTCATAAAGTCTGAGTATTTCACTCTATCTTTCTCCCTACTCTAAGATATGGTGAAATGAAGAGATAATATGATGTGTCAATATTTAAATATAAAATAAATTGTGATGATTTTTTAACTCCAAACTTAATTTACATTTCAATGTGGCATAATTAAAATATAAAATAAATTGTGATGATTTTTCAACTCCGAACTTAATTTAGTTTTTAAATCTGGCCAATTGATTTAAAATATATTGTGAAACATATGATCCGGGAAATGGAGTATGAGTTCTACAACAGAGTGAGGGTCACATTTGATTTCATGAAGGAGAAATTTGTTTATATGTTGTGAAACATATGATCCGGGAAATGGAGTATGAGTTCTACAATAGAGTGAGGATCACATTTGATTTCTTGAAGGAGAAATTCATTCATAGAATTAAGTACAAATAAATAGGGAAATATTCTTTTTTGATGTAGAATTGGAGAATCTTTAGGGTGACAGACTAAAATCCTCACTTCGGTAATATACTTTGTTGGGTGTAGAATTGGATATTTCTAGGGTGACAGACTAAAAATCCCCAATTCGATATTAGTGTTTAAAAACTAAAGCGAGAGTTAGCCTTCAGGTGAAGGGAAGTGGGAGCTCTAGAGTGTGAGCCGGTATCCTCCTAGCCTAGCCACGGATTTAGGGACTAAACCTAGGATTCNAAATTAAAATTTAGGATTAAAATTTTCAGGATTTAAAAATTGCAACATTTACTTTCCTTCATATATTAATAGGGCCTCCACAATACTTAGGACTGCTATATATAACTACATTCATATTTGAATGTCTCAAGGAGGAGTCCCCGTACATCTCCAACCTGATTGGCTCAGCATACCTTCATATAGGTGGTTTTCTAGTGCGCCTAGGCTGTTAGAAGGCTCCCCGACCCAGACGGGGTATAAGTCCTTTTGTTTGGAGTATTTCTAGCTTTGTAGTTGAATCTCCACTTTCTCTTCTTTCTTGAGGCATCCTTACCACTTAGGCAGGTTTAAGTGCCACCTCTTGGAGCTCCAGCTTATAGTCATAATATAAAGTTTTCTTCCTCTAACCTTAGCGCTATCGAGGTTCCTGTGGATGATGCAATCCATAGATTGCTGATTGAGTATTTCAGGACGTGATGGGTCAACTACCTGCAGAATCAGATAGACTTAGGGTCCTAGTAGCTGTGTATGATGGGTTTGTGGTACCCGGGCCCAATTACCTCTACCTTTTAGGATTACTCTACCTTCCTTTTGTTGAGCCCCCTTGAGCCCTATCACTCCTTGACTTCGTTGATATCACCTTGACAACCCAATACTGATGAGCTGCCGCCCATTTGGGATATGATGATTCGTCCTTTGCCCTTATGACTCGGACGTGTTTTGACGTGTTGGGATATTAATACACCGAAAATATATGAATTTTTAGACCCATATTTTATACTTATTTTTGGTAATATTGCACCTTAATGGAAGGTATTTTGATGTTTTCTTACAGGTTATTGATTTTTAGGACTTAAAGTAAAAAGGAAGCAAAAAGGATGGAATTTGGAGTCAAAATGACGTTTTTGAAGAAGTACTCAAAGCTGACCACGCCAAGGGTAGCGCCGACGGCGCAGAACAACAGAACAGCTGAAATTTTTACTTAGCGCCCACAAAGCCAGAACTAGCATCGATAGTACCAAAGGTGGTTCAGTCCTCGTTTATAGAAGGTTAGATGTATTTGGATGATTTTTGAAGAGATTTTGGAGGCACCTCTTGGAGAACCGACCTTAGGCTTTATATGGCTCCTTTTTCGCTCCAAGACATTCCACCAAACTCTACTTTCACCATTACTCATAATCCATCTTCATTCCACAACGATATTGGAGTCCATTAGTGATTTTTCTTTTATAGTTTATAGTTTGTGTGATGAGATTTAGTGTGAAACTTTTTGTAAGAGTGTTGGAGAAGAAGAAAGTGAGAGATATCTTCTTCCTGCATTCTAAGGAAAGGCTACAAGAGATTTTCTTTGAGAAAGAGTTTCAGATAAGTTTTATTTGTTTATTAGTGTTGTATAAACTTTCTTTTATATATGAAATTTATGTTTTGTTGTGTCTTTCTCATAAAGTCTGAGTATTTCACTCTATCTTTCTCCCTACTCTAAGATATGGTGAAATGAAGAGATAATATGATGTATCAATATTTAAATATAAAATAAATTGTGATGATTTTTCAACTCCAAACTTAATTTACATTTCAATGTGGCATAATTAAAATATAAAATAAATTGTGATGATTTTTCAACTCCGAACTTAATTTAGTTTTTAAATCTGGCCAATTGATTTAAAATATATTGTGAAACATATGATCCGGGAAATGGAGTATG
Source organism: Phalaenopsis hybrid cultivar (assembly GCA_002079205.1). Classification (NCBI taxonomy): domain Eukaryota; kingdom Viridiplantae; phylum Streptophyta; class Magnoliopsida; order Asparagales; family Orchidaceae; genus Phalaenopsis; species Phalaenopsis hybrid cultivar. Next base: position 70,792 of record JXCR01137780.1, on the reverse strand, counting down.
AGTTCTACAACAGAGTGAGGGTCACATTTGATTTCATGAAGGAGAAATTTGTTTATATGTTGTGAAACATATGATCCAGAAATGGAGTATGAGTTCTACAATAGAGTGAGGATCACATTTGATTTCATGAAGGAGAAATTCATTCATAGAATTAAGTATAAATAAATAGGGAAATATTCTTTGTTGATGTAGAATTGGAGAATCTTTAGGGTGACAGACTAAAATTCTCACTTTGGTCTTAGTGTTTAAAAACGAAAGCAAGAGTTAGCCTTCAGGTGAAGGGAAGTGGGAGCTCTGGAGTGTGAGCCGGTATCCTCCTAGCCTAGCCACGGATTTAGGGACTAAACCTAGGATTAGCTAATGATATTCTATGCACTGTATCAGAGTAGAAAATTATAATTGCTCCTTTTTGTCACAATACATATTGTAAACATTCATCTCATCTCATTTCACCAGAGCCTCATTGTAGTGGGAAGATGCTTTTTCACATAAGAAATCTTCATTACATAAATATAGTTAGTATATTAGTATTTACTTTTTAAACTTTGCATTTTTGTTTTGCTAATAGTTAAGTACTTTAGTTTTGATAACATCTCACCATTCAAAATTAGTGAAAGTGATTTCGTTTGATTTTCTATAAATTTCCTTGTAAAACTTATAATTGCAAATTTACACCTTCCCCGTGGGATCAATATTTGGGGTTAAATAGAAAGTACTTTATTACTTGATAATGATACGTGTACTTGCGTAAAATCTCATTATTAATTGCCTATAATTATATATAATTTACACAGCTTACTTTTCATATAAAGATCAAGTTTTTGACGCTGTACATGTGTCAACTTCATAAATCCTTGCATATAAAAAATTGGGATCAAGTTTTTAGAGGGTTTGCATGAGGAAGGTAACGGTTAAATTTAGGTAAATTAAATAGTTTTGATAAATTAGGAAAGTTAGAGAAAATATATATACTATAAAAATATATTAAAAAAATCAAAAATCCAAAAAAAAAGAATTTTACTTTGCTTACTTTTTTTGCTTATGTGAAATATTGGATCTGAAGGCTTAGTACTTTACGATTCAGAGTTAGAAAGTATCATTAGAAAAATTCAAAAGCAATAAAGAGAAATTAAAAATTTAAAAGAAATGGCAAATAACTTAGAAAATCCAATAAATGAGAATCGACAAAGACCATTAAAAGATTATACGAATCCGACAACATATGAACCTCAGTTGATAACTCAAAATCCTGATGTTGGAGCTAATTCATTGAGCTTAAACCTGTTATTATCCAAATGATATAAAATAATCAGTTTGGAGGATCACCTACTTAAGATCCTAACTTACATCTTGCTAATTTTCTTGAGATTTATGCTACATTTATATATGACGGAGTGTTTAATGATGTTGTTAGGCTTAGAATTTTTATTTTTTCATCAAGGGATACAGCCAAGGCTTGGTTAAATTCATTAGCACGTGGATCTATTATAACTTGGGGAGAACTATCATAAAAATTCTTGACTAAATATTTTCCACGCTCGAAAATCGCTAAGCTTAGAAAATATACTACATCTTTTTGTCAGTTTGAAGGGGAATCAATATATGAAGCCTATGAAAGATTTAAAGATCTTCTTAGAAAATGTCCACACCATGCTTTACCAGATTGGTTAATAATTCAAACATTTTACAATGGATTAGTAGGATCACTAAGATCTATTATAAATGCTGCTGCGGGTGGATCATTAATGTCAAAAC
>JXCR01137780.1:53667-68634 GCA_002079205.1 Phalaenopsis hybrid cultivar | reverse complement strand
AAAAAGGAGAATTAATAATGAGAGTTAATGATCAAGAAGTAAAATTTAATATAGCAAAAGCTATGAAATATTCTGTAATAGAAAAAGATAATGAATGTTTCAGGATGGAAGTAGCTGATTATCTGAGTAATGAATAGTTTAAGGAGTGTGAAGATAAATTAAAGCAACGAGAAATTTTTGAGAATGAAGATGAAATAAAAGAAGAAGAATTGGATTATATTCAGGACAAATTTGAAAGGTTAGAATTGTTAGAAAATGATAGTAAAAATCTTATTCCTTCAAGTATTAAACCAACTGAATTTGAATTAAAGATATTACCTGCCCATTTAAAGTACGTATTTTTAGGAGAGGCATCTACATTGCCTGTTATTATATCTTCTGAGTCAACTAAAATTCAAGAACAAATGTTGATAGAAATGTTGAACAAGTATAAAAGGTTTTTGGATGGACTTTAGCAGATATTAAAGGAATTAGTCGATCAATTTGTATGCACAGAATTCTATTAGATGAACAATATGAATGTAGAGCTGATCCTCAGAGAAGATTAAACCCAATAATGAAAGAAGTTATTAAAAAGAGATTTTAAAATGCTTAGAAATTGAAATTATATATTCTATTTCTGATAGTGATTGGGTAAGCCCAATTCACTGTGTTTTGAAGAAATGAGGAGTGACTGTTGAAGAAAACGAGAATAATGAATTAATACCAATAAGACAAGTTACTGGTTGGCGAATTTGTATTAACTATAGAAAATTAAATATGACCATCAGAAAAGATCACTTTCCTTTACCCTTTCTAGACCAAATGTTGGATAGATTGGCTGAGAATAAATATTATTATTTTTTAGATGGATATACCGGTTATCATCAAATTCCAATTGCTCCAGAGGATCAAGAGAAAAAAGCATTTACAAGCCCATATGGAACATTTGCTTTTCGTAGAATGCCTTTTGGATTATGCAATGCACCTGCAACATTTCAAAGATGCATGATGTTAATTTTTAGCAATTTTATAAAACATGGAATAGAAGTGTTTATGGATGATTTTTCTGTATTTGAGACTTTGTTCGAGTTATGTCTTAATAATTTAGAAAAGGTTCTGGAAGTATGTGAAAAAGTCAAACTAATATTCTTTTAGAAAAGGTTCTGGAAGTATGTGAAAAAGTCAAACTAATATTAAATTGGGGAAAATATCAATTTATGGTTGCAGGAGGTATTGTGCTTGGGCATAAAATTTCTGAAAAGNATTTTAGAAAAGGTTCTGGAAGTATGTGAAAAAGTCAAACTAATATTAAATTGGGGAAAATATCAATTTATGATTGCAGAAGGTATTGTGCTTGGGCATAAAATTTCTGAAAAGGCATGGAGGTAGATCCTAAAAAAATTCAAGTTATAGAAAAATTACCACCACCTACTAATGTTAAAGGGGTGAAAAGTTTTCTAGGACATGCTGGCTTTTACAGGCGCTACATAAAAAAATTTTCAAAAATAACTAAGCCCTATGCCAACTTTTAGAAAAAAGATACAAAATTTGATTTTAATGAGGAATGCATAAAAGCATTTGAATTATTAAAGAAAAAATTAGTCACTGCACCTATAATAGTGCCACCTAACTGAGAAAAATCATTTAAAATAATGTGCGATGCTAGTGATTATGTTATTGAGGTTGTATTAGGGTAAAGACACGATAAATTTTTTAAAGTTATATAGTACCACCTGACCCATATTTATATAAATNATTAAAGAAAAAATTAGTCACTGCACCTATAATAGTACCACCTGACTGAGAAAAATCATTTGAAATAATGTGCGATGCTAGTGATTATGTTATTGAGGTTGTATTAGGGTAAAGACACGATAAAGTTTTTAAAGTTATATAGTACCACCTGACCCATATTTATATAAACAATGTAAAGATCTAATTTTTAGAAGATGTGTGCCTTATGAAGAAACTCAACAGATAATTGAAAGATGTCATGATTCTGAGTTTGGAGGACATTTTGGAACAAATAGAACTGCATATAAGATTTTGCAAGCTAGATTTTATCGGCCTACTATTTTTAGAGATGTTAATGAATATATTAAAATGTGCGATAGATGTCAACGAGTAGGAAATATTTCTAGAATAAAATAAATGCCTCTAAATTACGCATTGGAAGTTGAAATTTTTGATGTGTGGGGATTAGATTTTATGGGACCATTTATCCCTTTATTTGAAAACTTATATATATATATATATATTACTTGTGTTGATTATATGTCCAAATGGATTAAAGCTATTGTTGTACCCAGATGCGATGCTCGGAGTGTTTCTAAATTTATAATTAAAAATATTTTTACAAGATATGGAATGCTGAGAGTAATTATTATTGATGAAGGATCTCATTATAGGAATAAAAGAATAAAAAAACCAATTAAGAAATATGATATTATGCATAAATTTTGTACTGCTTATCATCCTCAGACTAGCGGTCTAGCAGAGATATCAAATCATGAAATTAAACATATTTTAGAAAAAAAACTATAAATTCTTATAAATTAGATTAGTCTGCTAGACTAGATACTGCATTATTAGCATATAGTACTGCTTATAAGACTCCTATAGGAATGTCCCCATACAGACTGATATTTGGAACAACATGCCACTTACTAGTAGAATTAGAGCATAAAGCATTTTGGGCTATTAAGGATTTTAATTTTAATCTAAAAGATACTGGTGAGAAAAGATTATTACAACTCAATGAACTTAAGGAAATAAGAAATGAAGCATATGATAATTCAAAAATTTATAAAGAAAAAATGAAATTATGGCATGATCGAAAGATTATTAAAAGGAAATTTGAACTTGGATAAGAAGTTCTATTATACAATATAAGATTGAGATTGTTTATAGGAGAGCTGAAATCTAGATGGCTAGAACCATTTAAAATGATTAAAGTCTATCATTTTGGAACTGTTGTTATTAAAGATCCCAACACTAGAAAGGTATTTAAAGTTAATGGGTATCATCTAAAACATTATTATGAAGGACACATACCTTAATTTAAAGAACATTTAATGTTAAGTCAACCCAACTAAACAAATACTGTGTCGGTCTGACGATGTTAAACCAAGCAATTTGTGGGAGGCAACCCATACATATATGTCTATGTATTACTATTTTATTTGATAAGTGTCTTATATACTAGTAGATAATAATCCTACACAATTGAATTTATTATAAATTAAGTCAAATATTGGTATTGGAGAAAAAGTTGGAATTAAATTGAATAAAAAATGAAAGTCATAAAATTTTGGCCTCTAGCGCCGACGACACCCAAGATAACGGACCTCAGCTCCGGCAGCGCCAATCAGGAGTGGCGACGCTGTCGAGAGCGGTTTAACGGTTCAGACAACTTTTGGTGGACTTTGGTGGGATTTTGCTTCATAATAATTGCCAGAAGGTGTTTTTAAAGTCCTAAAAACTTCCTAGGATTCCTAGAAACTTCCTATTTTCAGATTCTAAGGCTTCCAATTCCAGAAATACTTCAAGGTATGGAGATTTGAATAAAAGAAAGTTTATTAATTTTGATGAGCAGAGATTATACGATAAAGTTATTGCAAAGAAGAGATTGATCAATGAAAGAGGAGTTGTTAATCATCTATTGATCAATCCAAGTGCTCTGGTTGGTAATATCATTTTGCAAAGGTGATGAAAAGTTTTGTGTTACACTGCCACTGCGGTTGTTATGCCTGTAGTGAAGGAGTTCTATCCAAATCTACATGGAATTACCCAAGGAGTTTTCTTTGTATGAGGTAAAGATGTACCATTTACTCCTGCAAGGATTAATGAATTGTATATGATAGAAAATGTTTCAATCTATCATTATACAAATCATTCCTATGCAAGATTTGATACAAGATGTTTATAATTTTCGGATGAATGAAAGTGATATGTGGGAAGTACGAGATAAAGGATACATTAGTTTTTCTGCTTCATCACTCAATCCAATTTCGAAGCAGTGGCCTTTCTTTATTTGTGCAAAATTACTCTCTACTATGAAGATTAGTAGAGTCACCAAGGAAAGTGCTATTTTAAACTGTTGTATTCAAATGAAAAAATATATTGATATAAGATCAATCAAATTTAAATATTTTTCACTATGAATGGGCCAATTTATGGATTTGGGCATCCTTATACAGTTTTTCTGATTTGCAGTCAATCCCAAGTGCCATATGAAAGTTGGGAAAAAGTTTTACTACCATGGGAGCCCACGATCCCTATTGATGATCAGTATGTTGTTAATGGAAATGAAGCACTAAATGCTATTATGGATCATTCTTCACATGCCTAAATTCCATTAATACCACCAACAGTAGGAAGTTCGCTTGCTTTGGAGAAGAAATTGAAGAAAATTGAAAGGAAACTTCAGAGTATTATGATGCAGTGAGAGATTTTAAGTACATTTTTAATCACCTTCATTGGAGAATGAAAGAAAATTTTGATCATACTGGAACTTTTGAAGCAAGATTAGTTCGGATGTTTAAAGAAAATGGGTGGATCGAAGAAAAGTTGACAGATAAATTCCCGTATCGATCCTTCTACAAGCTTTTGATGATTTTGTTTTTGTTCGAGGAAAAAGGGTGGAGTTTACTCCAAATAAAATAAATGAGTTTTATCAATTAGAACATGTTTATAGATGTCAGTATCATTCGCTCTCTATCACAAATGAGGCCTTAGATGAGGTTATTTCTTTTCCGACTAGTGAGAAAGGGGCTTGCAAAGTAAAGAATGAAGTTAAAGNATTTTCTATAAATTTCCTTGTAAAACTTATAATTGCAAATTTACACCTTCCCCGTGGGATCAATATTTGGGGCTTAAATAGAAAATCCTTTATTACTTGATAATGATACGTGTACTTGCGTAAAATCTAATTATTAATTGCCTATAATTATATATAATTTACAGAGCTTACTTTTCATATAAAGATCAAGTTTTTGACGCTGTAGTGGTGTCAACTTCATAAATCCTTACATATAAAAAATCGGGATCAAGTTCTTAGAGGGTTTGCATGAGGAAGGTAACGGTTAAATTTAGGTAAATTAAATAGTTTTGATAAATTAGGAAAGTTAGAGAAAATATATATACTATAAAAATATATAAAAATTAAAAAAAATATATATAAAAAAAATAAAAAATCCAAAAAAAAGAATTTTACTTTGCTTACTTTTTTTGCTTATGCGAAATATTGGATCTGAAGGCTTAGTACTTTACAATTCAGAGTTAGAAAGTATCATTAGAAAAATTCAAAAGCAATAAAGAGAAATTAAAAATTTAAAAGAAATGGCAAATAACTTAGAAAATCCAATAAATGAGAATCGACAAAGACCTTTAAGAGATTATACGAATCCGACAACATATGAACTTCACTTGATAATTCAAAATCCTGATGTTGGAGCTAATTCATTAAGCTTAACCTGTTATTATCCAAATGGTGCAAAATAATCAGTTTGGAGGATCACCTACTGAAGATCCTAACTTACATCTTGCTAGTTTTCTTGAGATTTATGCTACATTTATATATGACGGAGTGTTTAATGATGTTGTTAGGCTTAGACTTTTTTTTTTCATCAAGGGATAAAGCCAAGGCTTGGTTAAATTCATTAGCACGTGGATCTATTAGAACTTGGGGAGAACTATCATAAAAATTCTTGACTAAATATTTTCCACGCTCGAAAACNATAGGATGCAGAACATGGAGGCCAAAAATGCTCATACAGATGATCTGATTCACCAGAAGTTTGAATATGATGTTACTTATGATGATGCTTTAGTGAAATACCTGAGGGGTGATCATACAGTTCATTTCCTTATTCACCCTGTTTATACTCCATATCAGCTGCAAAAGTTAGATGTTAATAATAAAGAAGATGATGACTGGTGATCTTTTTATTTGTTTATTTGTTTGTGTTGTACTTTGTGATTGTATTATTTATTTTGTGATATTATTGAGACACTGTTGTTATGTATAATGTGAAACTGTAATGCTTTAGAATTTAGTTTAGTTCCATTTTTAGTTTCAACACTTTGTTATATGTATTATAATTAACTCTTTCTCAGCAAATTTTATATATATTATTTGCAATTCAATGTTTTAAGACTTATAGTTTTTCGTATTAGCACTTGCCGTATTTCAGAATTTATTTGTAAAAATCAGAATCTTCAACATGTATGAATTTTATTTGTGTATTTAATGTTTTCTTTCATCCTTTTATTTTTAAAGTTCTTCATGTAAATCTTAAAAAAAAAATTTAATTTAGGGGGAGAAAAAATATTTTAAAAAAGAAAAGAAAGAATTTAATTTATTTTTCCTCACTTAACTATATTTTCAAAAATTTTAAATTTGACATAACCTTTGGTATTAAGGGTTAACTTTGGATAACTATATTTAGGTTTCTAAATATATAGTAAATTTAAGTAAAAAATTTTCAATAATAAAAGTTAATTCTAGAGACTAAGATATTTGGTAAAAGAGAGTAAGACTATGTTTTTCTATTTTTAGTAAAGGAATTTGTATTTTTGAAGTATTAAGAATCTTAAAAGATTCATGTAAAAAAGAAAAGAATTAAACTTTATGTAATTTTTAAGTTAATATAAATTTGCTAAGTGAAGAAATATAAAAGGTTTCTAACTTTAAGAAGAGGATAGTGATGTTCAAAATCATTCAAGACTATCCAGATATACTAATCCTCACATACATAAAAAAAAAGAAGAACAAGAAAGAAAGAAAAAGTGGATTAACATTGATCCTGAAAAGAAAAAAAAGATGTAAGGAGAAGCTTGAAGAGATGCCTAATTAAATATTGGCTTCACTTGAATCAACTTAAGGAAAAAGTCTTGGACACATTTTCTATACTTTTTATTTGAGTATTAGCTTAATTATTAGTAAAGTATTATGAAGTTCCTTTTTATATGAATTTTCTAAGTGACTTTAATATGACAAATTGCAATTTTTTTTGAAATAAATAGAGGATAAGAAATCTTAGACTTAATTACTGAATATCCTAGCACTTTTAGTATTAACTAGAGCTGTTTTGAATTTTTCTTAAGTTATACTATTATGTTTAGAGAACTTAAATATGGAAGTCTAGAAGTTAAATTCTTTATCGTAAGTCATATTCTTATGTAGTTGAGGAGTTACTTGAGGACAAGTAACATGTCTGTTTGGGGGATTTTGATACACCGAAAATATATGCATTTTTAGACCAATATTTTATACTTATTTTTGGTGATATTGAACCTTAATAGAAGTTATTTTGATGTTTTCTTATAAGTTGTTGATTTTTGGGACTTAAAGCAAAAAGGAAGTAAAAAGGATGGAATTTAGAGTCAAAATGACATTTTTGAAGAAGTACTCAATGCTGACCGCACCAAGGGCAGCGCTGACGGCGTCGAACAATAGAACAGCTGAAACTTTTACTCAACGCTGACGGTGCCAGAACTAGCACCGACGGTGCCAAAGGCAGTTCAGCCCCCGTTTCTAGAAGGTTTAATGTATTTGGACAATTTTTGAAGAGATTTTGGAGGCACCTATTGGAGAACAGACCTTGGGCTTTATATGCGGCCAAAATTCATCATGAAAGTGACTCCTTTTCGCTCCAAGACATTCCTCCATGCTCTATTTTCATCATTCTTCATAATCGATCTTCATTCCACCACCATATTGGAGTCCATTAGTGATTTTTCTTTTGTACTGTAGAGTTTGTGTGGTGAGATTTAGTGTGAAACTTTATGTAAGAGTGTTGGAGACGGAGAAAAGTGAGAGATATCTTCTTCCTGCATTTCTAAGGAAAGGCTACATGGGATTTGCTTTGAGAAAGAGTTTGAGAAAAGTTTTGTTTGTTTATTAGTGTTGTATGAGCTTTCTTTTATATATAAAATTTGTATTTTGTTGTGTCTTTCTCATGAAGTCTGAGTAGTTCATTCTATCTTTCTCCCTACTCTGAGATATAGTAAAATGAAGAGATAAAATAATGCACCAATATTAAAATATAAAATAAATTTTGAGGATTTTCAACTCCAAACTTAATTTACATTTGGATCGGGCCAATTGAATTGTTAAATTATGTTATGAAACATATGATCCGAGAAATGGAGTATCAGTTCTACAATAAAGTGAGGATCACATTTGATTTTATGGAGGAGAAATTTTTTCAAGGAATTAAGTGCAAATAATGAGGGATATATTCTTTGTTGGGTGTAGAATTGGAGAATCTTTAGGGTGACAGACTAAAATCCCTAATTTGTTCTTAGTGTTTAAAAAATAAAGTGAGAGTTATCCTTCAGGTAAAGGGAAGTGGGAGCTCTGGAGTGGGAGCCAGTATCCTCCTAGCGTAGCCACAAATTTAGGGACTAAACCTAGGATTAACCAATGATTTCCTATGCACTGTATCAGGGTAGAGAATTATAATTGCTTCTTTTTGACACAATACATATTATAAACATTTTTCTTATCTCTTTTCACCAGAACCTCATTGTAGTGGGAAGGATGCTTTTACATAAGAAATATTCATTACATAAACATAGTTAGTAGATTAGTATTTACTTTTTAAACATTACATTTCTATTTTGCTAATAGTTAAGTACTTTAGTTTTGATAACATCTCAACATTAGAAACTAGTAACAGTGATTTTGTTTGGTTTTATGTAAATTTCCTAGTAAAACTTATAATTGCTAATTTACACCTTCCCTGTGGGATCGATATTTGGGGCTTAAATAGAAAGTCCTTTATTATTTGATAATGATACGTATATTTGCGTAGAATCTCATTATTAATTGCATATAATTATATATATTTTACACAACTTACTTTTCATATAAGGATCAAGTTTTTGGCGTTGTAGTGGTGTCAACTTCATAAATCCTTACACATAAAAAATCGGGTTCAGATATCCCTGTCAAGATGATTTAGGTTATTCCGTGGGTCCCGTGTACCGATGAGCAGCTACCCATTCGGGATGTGAAAGACTCTCTCTCTACACGATGGCTTAGTGTTAGCTTTAAAGCATTGGGATTGTTCCCACACGGAATAACCTTCCCTTGATTCCCTATACTCCAGTTCTATAAAAATAAAAAGAAAAACTCCTTTTATCGAGAGCATTATTGGGTATCCACCAAGATATAATTAACCAGTAGGAACACGTTCCTCTAGGAGTGTTTTTGACCCCAAAACAGGTACATACACCTGACTCTCTAGTTATAGGTAGTCTACATAAATATTTCTTATGTGGATATTGGTTTAAGCTGCCTCTACCCGATCTTGTTTGGGCGGACATTCTTGACCATCCTTAGGAGGTTTATCACATGTAGACTCTCCAAGTTCTACTTTTTCTCTTATTTGTCTCCTTGTCGTATGTCCCTTCTTATTTGGTTTCTCTCCTCTTCAAATCATTAATATGATTCAGGAGAGAGATTTATTCGAATAAGGGAAATATATGATGATTGACAAGCTAGCGGCTCCTTTTAAAATAAAAAAGAGAAAAACGAACAAAAATAAAGCCAAAAGCCCAATTTTGTACCTAAACCTCAAACTTGACCAAAGCCATTGAAATTGATCAAACCATGGTCACCGTAGCCAACATCGGAGCCCTAGGAACCAAGATAGACCTACCTAGCCCAACCTAGTTGAGCCATTGACCAAGGGTCCCTTAAATTAAGGGATTTCCTCCTAAAAATAGCTAAACCAAAGATAAGATATGGGACATTAACATAACACGGCATAGATATATGACTTTTTTTTTATTTAGAATATGTGATACAAACACTTATCAAATATATGTGCACATATGTAGGGCAGTAAACAGGTTGAACTTGAGAGCGCTTAGGCTTGGCTAGTGTTCGGCTCATTCAAAATTACTCGTGTTCATAATCAGTTTGTGTTTGAAATTGGCTCTTGAAAAGTGTGTTCGTGTTTGATGATACACCTAAAAATTACCTACTTTTTCATATATATTTTATGCTCAATTTTAATGATTTTTGGTTTCAGATACAAGAAATGAAGTTTTGGAGAAAAAGAAGAAAAAAATGGTACAATTTGGAGCAAAAACGAGCAAGAAAAAGAATTTTGTCCTAGCACATTTCGATATGTGTTTCTATACTTAATCTCTTTTACACTTCTCACATATTTTTGAATGTAATTACAATTTAAAGAAATGTTTTTTTCATGCTTATATTGTAGGTATGTTTGTTAAGAATAAAACACAACTGAAACGGGGTGAAAAGGAGCTGAAACGGAGCCAAATGGAGCGAAACGGCCAAAGGCGCCCAAACCGGCACCGACGACACCCAAATCAAGAGAATGACACCGAAAACAACAAAAATGGCACCGACGGCACCCGAGACAGCTTGGACGCAATTTTGAGTGGGTATGGCCGAGATATATTGTATTTGGATGATTTTTGAAAGGTTGCTTGAGGCATCTCTTGGGAAATTCATCCCTACACTATAACATAGTGATTTTATGTTAGAAAGAGTGGTGCGTGTGAGTGGAAAAATGTGGGGAATGTTTATAGATCTTATAATAGGAGTAGAAATGTATATTTCTACCTTTTTGGAGAGATTGGAGAGGGGATTTTGAGAGAATCTATAAAGAGATGTACTAGCATTGCATGGATCAATGGGAGACTTTGTGGGAGAGATTTTCATCTTTCTTTCAAAGGGAAAAAGCTAAGTATTGTGTTCTTCCTTATTTGATTATTTTGTAACCACTTATCTAGTATATTTGCTTTGATAAAACCAAGTTTTCTATTATGTTTTCTTCATTCTTTGTGATGTATCTTTCTTACTCTTTCTTTTTATTAGGAAATAGTGGCATGAGAAGATTATGTCATTATTTTCCTTTTACTTTCTTTTACAATGAGTAGGATTAATTTTTAGGATATTGGGATGCATGATTTGAAAAGTTTTAATTATGAATGTGATGGTTTTTACTTGCACTTCCTTTACATTACAATAAAGGTCCGTTTTAGTGTTAAAATTCATTGTAATTACACTAATACCCTAGAGAGCTGTGTAAATCTCAACAAAGTAGAACCACATTGAAATTCCATGGTTGGTGAAGTTCATGGGGATTGAGTGCAAATAAATAGGGAAATATATATATTATTGGACGAAGAATTGGAGATTCTAGGGTGACAGACTAAAATCTCCAATTTGGTCTTTGTGTTTAAGAACTAAAGCGAGAGTTAGTATTTAGGGAAAGAGAAGTAGGAGCTCTAAAGTGAGAGCCAGTATCCTCCCAGTCTAATCACAAATTTAGAGACTAAACCTAAGATTAGCCAACGATTCTCTATAACACTTGACTGAGGGTAGATAAATAAAAGTGCTCCTATTTGGCACATACAATATTTAATATATCTCATTCCTTTACATTATCCAATTAACTTTATAAGAATAATAAATTTTAACATCTTAAATTTCTCTAAACCAATTCATCCAGAAAGAGTTATCATTAGAATTAATATTTACATTTAGGAATAGTTACTATCCTTACATATAACTTTCGCATTTAGTAGTAGATGCTAGATAAAACACTATTTTAATCGACATTCCAAACTAAGAACTAATAGTAGTAGACTAAAATTTGACTAAAGACCTCTTTCCTTGCTTCCTCATAGAATCAATATTTGGGGCTTAATCAGAAAGTTCTATATTACTTGAAGTGATACGTGCACTTGCATCGAACCCATAGTGTGTGAACTATTTGCTATATTTTATAACATTTTAATTTTGCACGTTGACTACTTAATATAAATTGGGTCAAGTTATTGGTCATATTTTTAAAAATAAAATTACTGCACAATTTAGGGACGGGTCAAGTTTTGGCACTGTATCAAGGATTTAAATTGGCATAAAACACGCAGAAAAAAAAACAACACACACTAGGGGCGCATCAAGTTTTTGGCGCGGTTGTCGGGGAAACTTTTAGTAAGAACTTTAGAAGAATTTTAGTTAAACCTATAAGATTTAGATTTGGAATTTATAGTATTATTATATAGTGTGTTTAATTATTGGGTGTTTATTTTAAATAAAATCAAAAATATCAAAAATATTTTTGATATCTGTCCTATTAGTTAAGTATTTAGATTTGAATGCGTAGTTCAAGAGCTACAAAACTTGGATTTTATGACTCTGATTTAGAGTGAACTTTTAGGAGGATTATGAATCAAAAAAGACTCCATGAATTTAATGTAAAAATGGCAGATCAATAATACTATGAATATTTAGATTTGGATTATAATGTTATGAGCTTCCAAAGAGTAAACCCCAAGAGAATGATAAATTTTCAGAAAGATATGCTTACTATTTCAATTTCTCAGGTTGCAGATATTGAGAGAAAGTTAGATCAATACATAAAGAGTTATCCTCATGGTCCCTCGATTATTAAGGAACATTCATTTGCATAATTGATTAAGCCTAATTCATTTGAAACTAGCCATGATATATACGATCCTTATTCTGATTATTATAATCTAGGTTAGGAAAATCATTTGAATGTTAAGAGTAATAATAATTTTGGAGGATAATACCAATTTTTGGAATATAATCAATTTGATCAGACATGTAGTTAGAATAATCATGGCTATTTTAATAATGAAAGTTCTCTTTCTCATGGATTTAACTCTAACCCACATAATCAAGAGAAGGATTTATTAGAAGAGGTAGTTATTCAAATGGAAAGTGAGCTGGGATGTCAAGGGGACCGCAATAAGGAATATGTAAAACCAATTGAGGCAAATTATTAAGTCAATTAATAATCATCCTCAATTTAACTCCAACCCACAAGATGAGGAGAAGAAATTAATGTTATAAAAGGTTGTGATTCAAATGACAAGTGAGTTGGAAATCAAGAGGTTGCACTAAGGAATATAGAAAATCAATTGGGGCAAATTATTAATGCAATTAACAACTACCCACCAGAGATTTTACTTAGTGACCCTGAGATAAATCCGGAGGAGATGAATGATGAGCAATTTGAAATTATTGAACTAATATTTAGAAGAGAAATTGAGGATATGTTTCAAAAGAACTTTGAGATGAGAAATGAGGTTAAGGAGATTGAAAGAAAAATGGAAAAAAATCCTTATAGAATTAGAAAAACTTATTTCCTCAACTAGAATAAATATAGAAAGACCACCTCCACCATTTACTCAATTCTAAGGGGAAGAGTTAGAAGATAACTTGTAACAGAATTGTAACATAGAAGAATTTCATCCAGAATATAAATTATCTAGAAAGAATCTGATCCAAAATTTGGGAGATCTTGAATTATCATATAAAAATCTATTTCATATAAATTTCAAGGATGATATTAATATGCAAATTGAAAAAATCACTAGAAGAATATTGGGTCTAGANATTTCTTAACTTCTTATTATAGTTAGAATTGTATGTTCTCTTGTAGTAGTTTGATTGACGAGTCCACTACAACTCGGGTCTCACCCGAACTTGAGTTTTAGAAGAGACATTATGAATTTATCAATGAAATTCCATCTCAATTTTGTTATTTCCTTTCTTTAACCTTGTTTTCATTTAGTAGGAGTAACTAACCTATTTGATGAGTAACATGTGGATGAATTTACACTATCCTTATAACTATTTGAGGTGCTTAATTAATGGGCTATGGTGGCACCTAAGGTTAATGTTCATGACCTGATCTCGAAACTGCTTATATGCAACAATATAACAATAATTCTGACTGTATTTTTCACTTATATTTCCTTATTTTGCAATAAAACAAAAAGCTTGATCCTGAAGAAAAATAAGAATTTAACTTTTAATTTATATATGTTGGGATACTACGCAAGTAGATGTATCGTTATCAAGTAATATAGGACTTTTTGATTAAGGCCTGAATATCGAACCCACGGGGAAGATATGCAATCTGCACTTTTTAGAAAACTTCCTATTTTTAAAAAGATAATTATTTAAACTAAAGACGTATTTGCAGTAAAGAAAGTTTAAATAATTTTTTTGGTAATTTTAATATTTTGACAAAAACAAAACAAACTTAAAAAGATAACTTGAGATTTTGTAGAAGAAAATCACTAAATATGAAAATATCTTTCTCCTTATCATGAATCAGTAAAAAAGTATAGGAATTCTGTTGTGGAAGTATGCATATTGTGTTGTGCCAATTATAAAACATTCTTTACCCTTACTAGAGATGCTATAAATAACATTGGCTAATTTAAAGTTTGAATAGTTCTGAAGATCTGCTAGGCAAGGAAGATGCTAGCTCTCACTCTAGAGCTCCTTTAATTCCCTTCACCTGGGGACTAACATCTCATATCAGAACCTACAACAATAAACTAAGTTGGGGACTTTAACCTGTCACTTTAAACTCCTCTAACTCTACACCCTTCAAAGAATATTTCTCTATTTATTTGCGCTCAAACATATGAAATACATTATCATTCATACAACCTCATGTGATTTTTTCCAATTATTGACTGAGACAATACCAGTCTGGTTCTTACATGTTCTCACAACAAATTTTAACATCTGGATTGACAAAATTAAGAAGTAAATGAAGTACATGGATTTAAATCATCACAATTCTTCCAACATTAAAGATAAATAATCTCCACAACTTTCATCCAACACTTAATTACTTATCATTTTAAGAAGAAAGATAAAGAAAACTACTCAGAATCCACTGAGAAAACAAAACCACACTTTAGTTTAAAAGTAGAAATCATTGTCAAACTAACAACAAGTCTCAATTAAAACCAAAAGTAGTCTAAAACAAAAGATAAAAACTTATCTCAAGTCCCCCACCAAACTCTTGAAGTTCCTCTGAATCTCTTCTCTTTTACAAAACTCTCAATATAAAACTAAAATAAAAAAGGATAAATATGTGGTGCCTGAAAATCGCTCCAACTAACTCCCCAATTTTAGAACTTTTAAAACTTTCCCAGTACTTTCAG
>JXCR01137780.1:41708-51931 GCA_002079205.1 Phalaenopsis hybrid cultivar | reverse complement strand
AAAGCAAAGTCTTGATACAAAAATTTTACTTATAAATATAATAATAGATTTGAAAATTATTTTTAATAAAAGAAAGTTAAGTATTAAGAATAAAAGTCTAACTTTCTAAAATTTTCAAAAATACAATGTTTATTACTAAAGATAGTTACTTATATTAATCATTTTCTGCACTAAAAACTTTTAACTTAAAGTTTTTTCTTCATTACTTAAAATTTCAACTAAATTCTCTTACTCATTTCTAAAATAAAATTTTACTTCCCTAATATAACTTCATATACATGATCAATTTTTCTTTTCAAATCAAATTCATTTGTAGTTCATTTGAGAACAAATAAAATTAAAGTTTTGAAAATACTTTTCATCCCCCCAAACTTAAATTTTTAACATATTAAATAGTTTAGCATCATATATATATATATAAGCAGGAATGAAAATTAAAATAACTGCTAACAAGAATTTTTATACCCTAATGNAAAGTCAAATTTTACTTCCCTAATATAACTTCATATACATGATCAATTTTTCTTTTCAAATCAAATTCATTTCTAATTCATTTGAGAACAAATAAAATTAAAGTTTTGAAAATAATTTTCATCCCCCCAAACTTAAATTTTTAACATATTAAATAGTTTAGCATCATATATATATATAAGCAGGAATGAAAATTAAAATAACTGCTAACAATTTTTATACCCTAATGNTTTACAAGATATGGAATGCTGAGAGTAATTATTATTGATGAAGGATCTCATTATAGGAATAAAAGAATAAAATAACCAATTAAGAAATATGATATTATGCATAGATTCTCTACTGCTTATCATCCTCAGACTAGCGGTCTAGCAGAGATATCAAATCATGAGATTAAACATATTTTAGAAAAAAAACTATAAATTCTTATAAATTAGATTAGTCTGCTAGACTAGATATTGCATTATTGGCATATAGTACTGCTTATAAGACTCCTATAGGAATGTCCCCATACAGACTAATATTTGGAAAAACATGCCACTTACTAGTAGAATTAGAGCATAAAGCATTTTGGGCTATTAAGGATTTTAATTTTAATCTAAAAGATACTGGTGAGAAAAGATTATTACAACTCAATGAACTTAAGGAAATAAGAAATGAAGCATTTGATAATTCAAAAATTTATAAAGAAAAAATGAAATCATGGCATGATCGAAAGATTATTAAAAAGAAATTTGAACTTGGATAAGAAGTTCTATTATACAATACAAGATTGAGATTGTTTCTAGGAAAGATGAAATCCAGATGGTTAGAACCATTTAAAATGATTAAAGTCTATCATTATGGAACTGTTGTTATTAAAGATCCCAGCACTAGAAAGGTATTTAAACTTAATGGGTATCGTCTAAAACATTATTATGAAGGGCACATACCTTAATTTAAAGAAGATTTAATGTTAAGTCAACCCAACTAAACAAATAGTGTGTCGGTCTGATGACGTTAAACCAAGCGATTTGTGGGAGGCAACCCATACATATATGTCTATGTATTACTATTTTATTTAATAAGTGTCTCATATACTAGTAGATAATAATCCTACACAATTTAATTTATTATAAATTAAGTCAAATATTGGTATTGGAGAAAAAGTTGGAATTAAATTGAATAAAAAATGAAAGTCGTAAAATTTTGGCCTCTGGCGCCGACGACACCCAAGATAACGGACCTCAGCTCCGGCAGCGCCAATCAGGAGTGGCGACGGTGTCGAGAGCGGTTTGACGGTTCAAACAACTTTTGGTGGACTTTGGTGGGATTTTGCTTCATAATAATTACCAGAAGGTGTTTTTAAAGTCCTAAAAACTTCTTAGGATTCCTAGAAACTTCCTATTTTCAGATTCCAAGGCTTCCAATTCCAGAAATACTTCAAGGTATGGAGTTTTGAATAGAAGAAAGTTTATTAGTTTTGATGAGCAGAGATTATACGATAAAGTTATTACAAAGAAGAGATTGATCAAGGAAAGAGGAGTTGTTAATCATGGATTGATCAATCCAAGTGCTCTGGTTGATAAGATCATTTTGCAAAGGTGATGAAAAGTTCTGTGTTACACTGCCACTGCGGTTGTTATGCCTGTAGTGAAGGAGTTCTATGCAAATCTACATGGAATTACCCAAGGAGTTTTCTTTGTATGAGGTAAAGATGTACCATTTACTCCTGCAAGGATTAATGAATTGTATATGATAGAAAATGTTTCAATCTATCATTATACAAATTTCATTCCTATGCGAGATTTGATACAAGATGTTTATAATTTTCTGATGAATGAAAGTGATATGTGGGAAGTACGAGATGAAGGATACATTAGTTTTTCTGCTTCATCACACAATCCAATTTCGAAGCAGTGGCATTTCTTTATTTGTGCAAAATTACTCCCTACTATGAAGATTAGTAGAGTCACCAAGGAAAGTGCTATTTTAAACTGCTGTATTCAAATGAAAAAATATATTGATATAAGATCAATCAAATTTAAATATGTTTCACTATGAATGNGTAACAGGGAGTTATTGGACTAGATGATAATTCAACAAGGAGATATTTTGAGGATGGATCATAGGATGCAGAACATGGAGGCCAAAAATTCTCATACAGATGATCTGATTCACCAGAAGTTTGAATATGATGCTGCTTATGATGATGCTTTAGTGAAATACCTGAGGGGTGATCATACAGTTCATTTCCTTATTCACCCTGTTTATACTCCATATCAGCTGCAGAAGTTAGATGTTAATAATAAATAAGATGATGACTGGTGATATTTTTGTTTGTTTATTTGTTTGTGTTGTACTTTGTGATTGTATTATTTATTTTGTGATATTATTGAGACACTGTTGTTATGTATAATGTGAAACTGTAATGCTTTAGAATTTAGTTTAGTTCCATTTTTAGTTTCAACACTTTGTTATATGTATTATAATTAACTCTTTCTCAGCAAATTTTATTTATATTATTTGCAATTCAATGTTTTAAGACTTGTAGTTTTTCATATTAGCACTTGCCGTATTTCAGAATTTATTTGTAAAAATTAGAATCTTCAACATGTATGAATTTTATTTGTGTATTTAATGTTTTCTTTCATCCTTTTATTTTTAAAGTTCTTCATGTAAATCTTAAAAAAAAAAAAATTAATTTGGGGGGAGAAAAAATATTTTAAAAAAGAAAAGAAAGAATTTAATTTATTTTTCCTCACTTAACTATATTTTAAAAAATTTTAAATTTGACATAACTCTTTGTATTAGGGGTTTAACTTTGGATAACTATATTTATGTTTCTAAATATATAGTAAATTTAAGTAAAAAATTTTCAATAATAAAGGTTAATTCTAGAGACTAAGATATTTGGTAAAAGAGAGTAAGACTATGTTTTTCTATTTTTATTAAAGGAATTTGTATTTTTGAAGTATTAAGAATCTTAAAAGATTCATGTAAAAAAGAAAAGAATTAAACTTTATGTAATTTTTAAGTTAATATAAATTTGCTAAGTGAAGAAATATAAAAGGTTTCTAACTTTAAGAAGAGGATAGTGATGTTCAAAATCATTCAAGACTATCCAGATATACTAATCCTCACATACATAAAAAAAAGAAGAACAAGAAAGAAAAGAAAAAGTGGATTAACAATGATCCTGAAAAGAAAAAAAAGATGTAAGGAGAAGCTCGAAGAGATGCCTAATTAAAAATTGGCTTCACTTGAATCAACTTAAGGAAAAAGTCTTGGACACATTTTCTATACTTTTTATTTGAGTATTAGCTTAATTATTAGTAAAGTTTTATGAAGTTCCTTTTTATATGAATTTTCTAAGTGACTTTAATATGACAAATTGCAATTTTTCTTGAAATAAATAGAGGATAAGAAATCTTAGAATTAATTACTGAATATCCTAGCACTTTTAGTATTAACTAGAGTTGTTTTGAATTTTTCTTAAGTTATACTATTATATTTAGAGAACTTAAATATGGAAGTCTAGAAGTTAAATTCTTTACCGTAAGTCATATTTTTATGTAGTTGAGGAGCTACTTAAGGACAAGTAACATGTCTGTTTGGGGGATTTTGATACACCAAAAATATATGCATTTTTAGACCAATATTTTATACTTATTTTTGGTGATATTGCACCTTAATAAAAGTTATTTTGATGTTTTCTTACACGTTGTTAATTTTTGGGACTTAAAGCAAAAAGGAAGTAAAAAGGATGGAATTTATAGTCAAAATGACATTTTTGAAGAAGTACTCAATGCTGACCGCACCAAGGGCAGCGCTGACGGCGTCGAACAATAGAACAGCTGAAACTTTTACTCAACGCTGACGGTGCCAGAACTAGCACCGACGGTGCCAAAGGCAGTTCAGCCCCCGTTTCTAGAAGGTTTAATGTATTTGGACAATTTTTGAAGAGATTTTGGAGGCACCTATTGGAGAACAGACCTTGGGCTTTATATGCGGCCAAAATTCATCATGAAAGTGACTCCTTTTCGCTCCAAGACATTCCTCCATGCTCTATTTTCATCATTCTTCATAATCGATCTTCATTCCACCACCATATTGGAGTCCATTAGTGATTTTTCTTTTGTACTGTAGAGTTTGTGTGGTGAGATTTAGTGTGAAACTTTANTTGATACACCAAAAATATATGCATTTTTAGACCAATATTTTATACTTATTTTTGGTGATATTGCACCTTAATAAAAGTTATTTTGATGTTTTCTTACACGTTGTTAATTTTTGGGACTTAAAGCAAAAAGGAAGTAAAAAGGATGGAATTTATAGTCAAAATGACATTTTTGAAGAAGTACTCAATGCTGACCGCACCAAGGGCAGCGCTGACGGCGTCGAACAATAGAACAGCTGAAACTTTTACTCAACGCTGACGGTGCCAGAACTAGCACCGACGGTGCCAAAGGCAGTTCAGCCCCCGTTTCTAGAAGGTTTAATGTATTTGGAAAATTTTTGAAGAGATTTTGGAGGCACCTATTGGAGAACCGACCTTGGGCTTTATATGCGGCCAAAATTCATCATGAAAGTGACTCCTTTTCGCTCCAAGCCATTCCTCCATGCTCTATTTTTATCATTCTTCATAATCGATCTTCATTCCACCACCATATTGGAGTCCATTAGTGATTTTCTTTTGTAGTGTAGAGTTTGTGTGGTGAGATCTAGTGTGAAACTTTCTGTAAGAGTGTTGGAGACGGAGAAAAGTGAGAGATATCTTCTTCCTGCATTTCTAAGGAAAGGCTACATGGGATTTGCTTTGAGAAAGAGCTTGAGAAAAGTTTTGTTTGTTTATTAGTGTTGTATGAGCTTTCTTTTATATATAAAATTTGTATTTTGTTGTGTCTTTCTCATGAAGTCTGAGTAGTTCATTCTATCTTTCTCCCTACTCTGAGATATAGTGAAATGAAGAGATAAAATAATGCACCAATATTAAAATATAAAATAAATTGTGAAGATTTTCAACTCCAAACTTAATTTACATTTTGATCTGGCCAATTGAATTGTTAAATTATGTTCTGAAACATATGATCCGAGAAATGGAGTATGAGTTCTACAACAGAGTGCGGATCACATTTGATTTTATGGAGGAGAAATTTTTTCATGGAATTAAGTGCAAATAATGAGGGATATATTCTTTGTTGGGTGTAGAATTGGAGAATCTTTAGGGTGACAGACTAAAATCCCTAATTTGTTCTTAGTGTTTAAAAAATAAAGTGAGAGTTATCCTTCAGGTAAAGGGAAGTGGGAGCTCTGGAGTGGGAGCCAGTATCCTCCTAGCGTAACCACAAATTTAGGGACTAAACCTAGGATTAACCAATGATTTTCTATGCACTGTATCAGGGTAGAGAATTATAATTGCTTCTTTTTGACACAATACATATTATAAACATTTTTCTTATCTCTTTTCACCAGAACCTCATTGTAGTGGGAAGGATGCTTTTACATAAGAAATCTTCATTACATAAACATAGTTAGTAGATTAGTATTTACTTTTTAAACATTACATTTCTGTTTTGCTAATAGTTAAGTACTTTAGTTTTGATAACATCTCAACATTAGAAACTAGTAACAGTGATTTTGTTTGGTTTTATGTAAATTTCCTAGTAAAACTTATAATTGCTAATTTACACCTTCCCTGTGGGATCGATATTTGGGGCTTAAATAGAAAGTCCTTTATTACTTGATAATGATACGTATATTTGCGTAGAATCCCATTATTAATTGCCTATAATTATATATATTTTACATAACTTACTTTTCATATAAGGATCAAGTTTTTGGCGTTGTAGTGGTGTCAACTTCATAAATCCTTACACATAAAAAATCAGGATCAGATATCCTTGTCAAGATGATTTAGGTTATTCCGTGGGTCCCGTGTACCAATGAGCAGCTACCCATTCGGGATGTGAAAGACTCTCTCTCTCTCTACCCGATGGCTTAGCGTTAGCTTTGAAGCAT
This sequence comes from Phalaenopsis hybrid cultivar, assembly GCA_002079205.1. Taxonomy (NCBI): domain Eukaryota; kingdom Viridiplantae; phylum Streptophyta; class Magnoliopsida; order Asparagales; family Orchidaceae; genus Phalaenopsis; species Phalaenopsis hybrid cultivar. The sequence continues at coordinate 45,460 of JXCR01137780.1, read as the reverse complement.
TGGGATTGTTCCCACACGGAATAACCTTCCCTTGATTGCCTATACCCTAGTTCTATGAAAATATAAAGAAAAACTCCTTTTATCGAGAGCATTCTTGGGTATCCACCAAGATATAATTAAACAGTAGGAACACGTTCCTCTAGGAGTGCTTTTGACCCCAAAACAGGTACATACACCTGACTCTCTAGTTATAGGTAGTCTACATAAATATTTCTTTTGTGGATATTGGTTTAAGCTGCCTCTGCCCGATCTTGTTTGGGCGAACATTCTTGACCATCCTTAGGAGGTTTATCACACGTAGACTCTCCAAGTTCTACTTTTTCTCTTATTTGTCTCGTTGTCGTATGTCCCTTCTTATTTAGTTCCTCTCCTATTCAAATCATTAATATGATTCAGGAGGGAGATTTATTCGAATAAGGGAAATATATGACGATTGACAAGCTGGCGACTCCTTTTAAAATAAAAAAGAGAAAAACGAACGAAAATAAAGCCAAAAGCCCAATTTTGTACCTAAACCTCAAACTTGACCAAAGCCATTGAAATTGATCAAACCATGGTCACCACAGCCAACATTGGAGCCCTAGGAACCAAGCTTGATCTACCTAGCCCAACCTAGTTGAGCCATTGACCAAGGATCCCTTAAATTAAGGGATTTCCTCCTAAAAATAGCTAAACCAAAGATAAGATATGGGACACTAACATAACATGACATAGATATATCACATTTTTTTATTTAGAATATGTGATACAAACACTTATCAAATATATGTGCACATATGTAGGGCAGTAAACAGGTTGAACTTGAGAGCGCTTAGGCTTGGCTAGTGTTCGGCTGATTCAAAATTACTCGTGTTCATAATCAGCTTGTGTTTGAAATTGGCTCTTGAAAAGTGTATTTGTGTTTGATGATACACCTAAAATATACCTACTTTTTCATATATATTTTATGCTCAATTTTAATGATTTTTGGTTTCACATACAAGAAATGAAGTTTTGGAGAAAAAGAAGAAAAAAATGGTACAATTTGGAGCAAAAACGAGCAAGAAAAAGAATTTTGTCCTAGCACATTTCGATATGTGTTTCTATACTTAATCTCTTTTACACTTCTCACATATTTTTGAATGTAATTACAATTTAATGAAATGTTTTTTTAATGCTTATATTGTAGGTATGTTTGTTAAGAACAAAACACAACTGAAACGGGGTGAAAAGGAGCTAAAACGGAGCCAAATGGAGCGAAACGGCCAAAGGAGCCCAAAACGGCACCGAAGACACCCAAATCCAGAGAATGACACCAAAAACACCAAAAATGGCGCCGACGGCACCCGAGACAGCTTGGACGCAATTTTGAGCGGGTATGGCCGAGATTTAATGTATTTGGATGATTTTTGAAAGGTTGCTTGAGGCATCTCTTGGGAAATTCATCCCTACACTATAACATAGTGATTTTATGTTAGAAAGAGTGGTGCGTGTGAGTGGAAAAATGTGGAGAATTTTTAAAGATCTTAGAATAGGAGTAGAAATGTAGATTTCTACCTTTTTGGAGAGATTGGAGAGGGAATTTTCAGAGAATCTATAAAGAGATGTACTAGCATTGCATGGATCAATGGGAGACTTTGTGGGAGAGATTTTCATCTTTCTTTCAAAGGGAAAAAGCTAAGTATTGTGTTCTTCCTTATTTGATTATTTTGTAACCACTTATCTAGTATATTTGCTTTGATAAAACCAAGTTTTCTATTATGTTTTCTTCGTGCTTTGTGATGTATCTTTCTTTTTCTTTTTATTAGGAAATAGTGGCATGAGAAGATTATGTCATTATTTTCCTTTTAATTTCTTTTACAATGAGTAGGATTAATTTTTAGGATATTGGGATGCATTCTTTAAAAAGTTTTAATTATAAATGTGATGGGTTTTACTTGCACTTCCTTTACATTACAATAAAGGTCCGTTTTAGTGTTAAAATTTGTTGTAATTGCATTAAAACCCGAGAGAGCTGTGTAATTCTCAATAAAGTGGAACCACATTGAAATTCCATGATTGGTGAAGTTCATGGGGATTGAGTGCAAATAAATAGGGAAATATATATATTACTGGACGAAGAATTGGAGATTTTAGGGTGACAGACTAAAATCCCCAATTTGGTCTTTGTGTTTAAGAACTAAAGTGAGAGTTAGTATTTAGGGGAAGAGAAGTAGGAGCTCTAAAGTGAGAGCCAATATCCTCCCAGTCAAATCACAAATTTAGAGACTAAACCTAAGATTAGCCAACGATTCTCTATAACACTTAACTGAGGGTAGATAAATAAAAGTGCTCCTATTTGGCACATACAATATTTAATATATATCATTCCTTTACATTATCCTATTAACTGCATAAGAATAATAAATTTTAACATCTTAAAATTCTCTAAACCAATTCATCCAGAAAGAGTTATTATTAGAATTAATATTTACATTTAGGAATAGTTACTATCCTTACATATAACTTTCGCATTTAGAAGTAGATGCTAGATAAAACACCATTTTAATCGACATTCCAAACTAAGAAGTAATAGTAGTAGACTGAAATTTGACTAAAGACCTCTTTCCTTGCTTCCTCATAGAATTGATATTTGGGGCTTAATCAGAAAGTTCTATATTACTTGAAGTGATACGTGCACTTGCATCAAACCCATAGTGTGTGAACTATTTGCTATATTTTATAACATTTCAATTTTGCACGTTGACTACTTAATATAAATTGGGTCAAGTTATTGGTCATATTTTTAAAAATAAAATTACTGCACAATTTAGGGACGGGTCAAGTTTTTGGCACTGTATCAAGGATTTAAATTGACATAAAACACGCAGAAAAAAAAAAAAACAACACACACTAAGGGCGCATCAAGTTTTTGGCGCGGTTGTCGGGGAAACTTTCAGTAAAAGCTTTAGAAGAATTTTAGTTAAACCTATAAGACTTAGATTTGGAATTTATAGTATTATTATATAGTGTGTTTAATTATTGGGTGTTTATTTTAAAGAAAATCCAAAATATCAAAAATATTTTTGATATTTGTCCTATTAGTTAAGTATTTAGATTTGAATGCGTAGTTCAAGAGCTACAAAACTTGGATTTTATGACTCTGATTTAGAGTGAACTTTTAGGAGGATGATGAATCAAAAAGACTCCATGAAAATAATGTAAAAATGGCAGATCAATAATACTATGAATATTCAGATTTGGATTATAATGCTATGAGCTTCCAAAGAGTAAACCCCAAGAGAACGATAAATTTTCAGAAAGATATGCTTACTATTTCAATTTCTCAGGTTGCAGATATTGAGAGAAAGTTAGATCAATACATAAAGAGTTATCCTCATGGTCCCTCGATTATTAAGGAAAATTCATTTGCACAATTGATTAAGCCTAATTCATTTGAAACTAACCATGATATATACGATCCTTATTCTGATTATTATAATCTAGGTTAGGAAAATCATTTGAATGTTAAGAGTAATAATAATTTTGGAGGATAATACCAATTTTTGGAATATAATCAATTTAATCAGACATGTAGTTAGAATAATCATGGCTATTTTAATAATGAAAGTTCTCTTCCTCATGGATTTAACTCTAACCCACATAATCAAGAGAAGGATTTATTAGAAGAGGTTGTTATTCAAATGGAAAGTGAGCTANAGGTATAAAAATGTGTCTAAAAACACTATATATTTTAGGTGTATCAAAATCCCCCAAACTTAAAATATTACTCA
>JXCR01137780.1:21915-33723 GCA_002079205.1 Phalaenopsis hybrid cultivar | reverse complement strand
CACATGTGTTTAAACCACCATGCTTAAGCGCCAGTGCACATGTTTTCACTAGTCAACTTAACATCCAAATTCTCATTCTAACATGTCTTGGTCCTTAAATAAAGTCTTAAAATCTTTACTAACACATAATAGTTTCAAAAATACTACCTCATTTTTCTTAATCACATTCAAAACAACAATCAAAACAAAAGCACTCTGATAACTATGGGTTTCCTCCCACAAAGCACTTGATTTTACGTCGTCAGCCTGACGTAACCAGTGCTTATTTTGGTTGACCCAACGTCATTTCATCATTAAATTTATGTTGATCTCCTATAAAATAAGGTTTCAGTCTATGTCCAATAACTTTAAATATTTTCTCAGACTTGTCTTTAATATCCACAACTCCATAAGGATAAACTTTTATCACAACAAATGGGCCCATCCACCTCGACTTAAGTTTGCCTGAAAATAATCTTAAGTTTGCATTATATAGCAAAACTTATTGCCCTGGCTAAAAATTTTTAGTAAGAATTCTTCCATCATGCTACATCTTCATCTTTTCTTTATAAATCTTGCACTCTCATAAGATTCATTCCTTATCTATTCAAGCTCATTTAATTGCAATAATCTTTTTTTCACCAACATCTTTCGAATTATAATTGAACTCTTTAATCAAGTTTAATTGTAACAATCTTTTATTACCAACATCTTTCAAATTATAATTGAACTCTTCAATCACTCAAATAATGCTTTATGCTCAAGTTCAACTGGTAAGTGATAAGCTTTCCCAAATATTAGCCTATATGGGAACATTCTTGCTTTATGCTCCAAGTTCAACTGTTAAATTATAATTGATCTCTTTAATAGCCCAATATGCTTTATGCTCAAGTTTAACTGGTAAGTGGAAGCTTTCCCAAATATTAGCCTATATGGAGACATTCCTATAAGAGTTCTGTATGCAGTCCTACAGCCCACATCCCAAATATTAGCCTATATGAGGACATTCCTATAGGAGTTCTGTATGCAGTCCTATAAGCCCACAAACTAGTCAAGTTTGACTGACCAATCCATTTTTGTTGGATTCATAGATTTTTTCATAATTCTTTTGATTTTCTGATTAGATAATTAAGCCAAACCACTTGTCTGAGGATGATAAGCAATAGCAATCCTATAATTTATATGATATTTCTTTATAACTTCACTATTATGACATTTCTAAAATGACTCCCCCATCAGTAATGATAACTCCCGACATCCTAAATCTACCAAAAACGTTCGTTTTCAAAAATTTAGCAACACTTTGAGCATCACATCGAGATAAAGCAACAANTAATTAAGCCAAACCACTTGTCTGAGGATGATAAGCAGTAGCAATCCTATGATTTATATGATATTTCTTTATAACTTCACTATTATGATATTTCTGAAATGACTCCCCCATCAGTAATGATAACTCCCGACATCCCAAATCTACCAAAAATGTTTGTTTTCAAAAATTTTGCAACACTTTGAGCATCACATCGAGGTAAAGCAATAGCATCTATTCATTTGGAAACATACTCCACTGCTAACAAAATAATAAATTTCCAAAATATGGTATAAATGGTCCCATGAAATCCAATCCCTAAACATCAAATATTTCAACTTCTAGCTTATAATTGAGGGGCATATTGGCTACTCATTGACATCTATCACAAGTTTTGATATAAGCTTTAACCTCTCTAAAAATTGTAGGCAAATAGAATCCNATTTCAACTTCTAGCTTATAATTGAGGGGCATATTGGCTACTCATTGACATCTATCACAAGTTTTGATATAACCTTTAACCTCTCTAAAAATTGTAGGCAAATAGAATCCAGATTGTAAAATTTTGTATGTTGTTTTATCAACACTAAAATTTCCCCCAAAATAAGAATTATGATATTTTTGGATAATTTCATATGTTACATCTAATGATACACATCTTCAAATAATTAGATCCTTTCCTTGTTTATATAAAAATGGGTTATCCCAAAAATAAGTCTTAACTTCAAAAATAAATTTCCTCTTTTGTTGGTATGTCATTCCATAGGGTATAATATCTCTAACAATAAAGTTCACAATGTCGGCATACCACGAAACACGCCACTCATTAATAGTGAACAATTTTTCATCTGAAAAATAGTCATTAATTTCTTTTTCAAAATAGAGTATTTTTTCTAACTCAAGCCTGAACAAATGATCAGTAATTTGATTTTCAGTCTCCTTTTGATCTACTATTTCTAAATCAAATTCTTGCAAAAGAAGAATCCATCTTATAAGTCTAGGTTTAACATTCTTCTTTTTCATTAAGTACTTAATAGCAGAATGATCAGTATACACTATACAATGACTTCCAATTAAATATGATCTAAATTTATCAAAAGCATATATTATTACTAATAACTCTTTTTCAGTTGTTGTGTAATTGATTTGAGTTTCATTAAGTGTTTTACTAGCATAGTAAATTACATTGAAAATTTTATCATATATTTGTCTTAAAACAGCTTCAATATCATAATCACTAGCATCACACATCAATTCAAAAGGTTTTCCCCAGTTTGGTGAAACTATAATTAGTGTAGTGATTGATTTTTCTTTTAATAAATTAAAAGCTTTTAGGCATTTCTCATGAAAATTGAAAATTACATCTTTTTCCAGTAAATGGTATAAAGACTTAGAAATCTTTGAAAAGTCTTTAATATATCACATGTAGAATCCAGCATGTCCTAAAAAACTCCTAATTTCCCTAACATTTGTTGGATAAGGTAAATTAGTGATCACTTGAATTTTAGCAGGATCTACTTCCATAACATTTTCTGATATTTGATGACTTAATATAATTCCTTCTGCTACCATATTGCATTTTTCCCAATTAAGGACTAAATTTCTTTCTTCACAGTGCTTAAGGACTTTCTATAAATGTTTTAAACATGAGTAAAATGAAGTTCCAAACACTGAAAATTCATCCATGAATATTTTAATCCCTTTTTCAATTAAATAATAAAAAATTTCCATTATACAACTTTGAAATGTAGCAAGGCTATTACATAAACCAAAGGGAATCCTTCTAAAAGCAAAAGTACCATAAGGACTGGTAAAAGTTGTTTTCTCTTGATCCTCAGAATAATTTTTTATTTGGTGATAACCAGTATATCCATCCAGAAAACAAAAGTATTTATGCCCAGCTAGTCTATCCAACATTTGATCTAGAAAGGGTAATGAAAAATGATCTTTCCTAGTGGCAAGATTTAATTTTCTATAATCAATGCATATTCACCACCCTGTAACGCAGTGAATTGGACTAACCCATGCACTATCTGAAACAGGGTAGATAATTCCAATATCTAGCCACTTTAAAATTTTTTTCTTAACAACTTCTTTCATAACAGCATTCAGTCACCTTTGAGGATCAGCCCAAGGTTTGCAGTTCTCTTCCATATAAATTCTATGCATACAAATTGAAGGACTGTTTCCTTTAATATTAGTNTCAGCATTATAGTTAATATTATCCATCATCCTCAACAATAATTTATCTTGGGTCTCAGTAGACTCACCTCTAAATGTATAAGCACATGAGGTAGATGGTCTTGATGTAGAAGCAGCAGAGGTAGAAGCAACAGATGTCTCCATTCCATAACTCCTAGAAAATCTTCCTCTCCAGCCAAAAATAAAATGCTCAGAATAAGTCTTCACATTCACCTTAGTGATGGACTTTAGATGTAATAACACTTCCTCCCAGCTATCATATTTAACTCCAGCCTACTCACATAAAGAAAAGATCAAGGAAGCAAATCCCAGGCCTGCAGTAGTAACGGCACTGGAAGAACTGATGATAGTCTGGAAAATCAAAGCTCCTATGTTGACTAGCTTTCCTTCCTGGATACAATAATTTAATGTCGCTCTCTCTTTGGTCACTTCACTGAGATAATTTTTTGGTGGCAGACGAGCAGAAATAAAATAGTGTCAGGCCTTTAAAGGTGCACATAACTTTGATTTTGGGAAGTTGACTCTTCTCTCGTTAGTGATCTTCCAAATTCCTCTTCCAAATGTCAAGTAAGAAAAAATCTCATCTAACTCTACTTCAGTCGGACTATAATTTGCATAAAAACATAACATAGCAGGTGGCAAATGATAAAACAAGTTTATTACCTCCGGTGAAAAAGGTACCAACTTTCCTCGAACCATCACTCTATTGTCTTCAGCCTCAAGGAGGTTTGCATAGAACTCCCTAACAATAGAAATAACCGCCACAACAGAGAAATAGAAGAATCGTTCCCACTGTTAGTGAACGATCAAATCCTCTACGTCTCCACCTGGATTCCTAAAACACCGCTCCTGAATCAGTTTTTGTGATTGCAACGCATCACTGTACCGATTATGAGCCTTCAAAATAATAAATTTACTCAAATAGAAAGGGCTCTTTCCTTTGCTCCTCGTCATTCTTGGTGCCATTCTACAAATTTTATAAATTCCAAAAATAACTCAAAAATCAAGTCTAAATTACTAAACTAAACTTCTAAAGTATAAACTATACTTCCCATGCAAATTTCATAGATTTTTTTCTCATTTTTCAACATGAATAGTGAATTTTTGATTTTCTCCAAATGTGATCAAAATACATAGTGAAAATCCAAAAATTTTGCATAAGAAGTAAAGCTCTTACCTCAGGAACTTGGATCTAGCAAATTTCACTTGATTCCACCAAGAAATCTTCACTTTAGATGTGCCTTAGCCTTCAAAAATCATAATTTTGAGAGGTTGAAGGTGACGAGAGGTGTAAAAATGGTGATTTTTGGGCCAAAATTTCACTTTTAACCATTCGCGAATCAATTTTTGTGAACCGGTGCTTAAGCGCGGGTAAGTGGTGCTTAGGTGTCTGCCTCTTGGGTTAGCTCATGCTTAAGCTCAAGATGTGGTCTCACAGTAAAATGCACTATTTGCCTAAGAAAACCACCCCTAAATGGTCTCACAACACTTAAATGACTATTTTCAACTTCTCATAACTCCCCTCTCTCTCAAAATTATCCATAATAACTATTTCAATTCGAGGCTAAAAATAACACAACTTTTTACACAAACAAATTTATATTAATTCACAAACAAGTTCAAATACCTTTAAACACTTAATTCTCACTCTAAATAGTCTCGGATGAGAAAATTTTTCTAAATACAAATACATAACAATCATTTCACAATTAAACACATATAATAAGTAAAAAATAATAAAAAGAAGACTTAAACACTAAACCACTTGAAAAAAACAATAACTTCTAACACACAAATTCTAACACTAAACTTAATTTCATTCTTCATTCGAAGGAACAAATTCATGTCTTTCATTAGTCTCTCTAGGAATATAGAGTTGTTAAAACGGACGGTGGTGACGAGCTCTAATACTATCTTCTTCGATCTACTTCTACTTTATGAACATCACCCTATCCGCTTCCTCTATATAGCTAGTATGGCTAAATTGTATTTTCGATTTCCATCCAATATGCTCTAGATGTGCATGCAACTCAAGTTCCTTGGTCACCAATAAAGCTATAGTATTTTCAATTTTGTTGATATTCTCTGACATCCCTTCAATACTAACAGCTAAGAAGTCGTTATACATCTCTTGTGCACTTTGACTAATGAACCTCTTCCTCATGGTTTCTTCCTTCTTCTTCAAATCCATCTCCCACAAAAAAATTTTCTCTAAATCTCACTTTCTCTTAGACTTTTAGGGCTAGAAATGATATGGGGTAAAATTCCTTCATAAAACCCTTCTATTTATAGGCCTAAATCCTTCCAATAACTCCTAGACACGTTTAGAAGCTGCATTGACACATTTTTACAAACTAATTAGCAGTTAAACCTTTTAGAATATTAATTTTACACATGTGTTTAAACCACCATGCTTAAGCGCCAGTGCACATGTTTTCACTAGTCAACTTAACATCCAAATTCTCATTCTAACATGTCTTGGTCCTTAAATAAAGTCTTAAAATCTTTACTAACACATAATAGTTTCAAAAATACTACCTCATTTTTCTTAATCACATTCAAAACAACAATCAAAACAAAAGCACTCTGATAACTATGGGTTTCCTCCCACAAAGCACTTGATTTTACGTCGTCAGCCTGACGTAACCAGTGCTTATTTTGGTTGACCCAACGTCATTTCATCATTAAATTTATGTTGATCTCCTATAAAATAAGGTTTCAGTCTATGTCCAATAACTTTAAATATTTTCTCAGACTTGGGATCTTTAATATCCACAACTCCATAAGGATAAAATTTTATCACAACAAATGGGCCCATCCACCTCGACTTAAGTTTGCCTGAAAATAATCTTAAGTTTGCATTATATAGCAAAACTTATTGCCCTGGCTAAAAATTTTTAGTAAGAATTCTTCCATCATGCTACATCTTCATCTTTTCTTTATAAATCTTGCACTCTCATAAGATTCATTCCTTATCTATTCAAGCTCATTTAATTGCAATAATCTTTTTTTCACCAACATCTTTCGAATTATAATTGAACTCTTTAATCATCCAATATGCTTTATGCTCAAGTTCAACTGGTAAGTGACAAGCTTTCCCAAATATTAGCCTATATGGAGACATTCCTATAAGAGTTCTGTATGCAGTCCTACAAGCCCACAAAGCATAGTCAAGTTTGACTGACCAATCCATTTTTGTTGGATTCATAGATTTTTTCATAATTCTTTTGATTTTCTGATTAGATAATTAAGCCAAACCACTTGTCTGAGGATGATAAGCAATAGCAATCCTATAATTTATATGATATTTCTTTATAACTTCACTATTATGACATTTCTAAAATGACTCCCCCATCAGTAATGATAACTCCCGACATCCTAAATCTACCAAAAACGTTCGTTTTCAAAAATTTAGCAACACTTTGAGCATCACATCGAGATAAAGCAACAACATCTATTCATTTGGAAACATACTCCACTGCTAACAAAATAATAAATTTCCAAAATATGGTATAAATGGTCCCATGAAATCCAATCCCCAAAAATCAAATATTTCAACTTCTAGCTTATAATTGAGGGGCATATTGGCTACTCATTGACATCTATCACAAGTTTTGATATAACCTTTAACCTCTCTAAAAATTGTAGGCAAATAGAATCTAGATTGTAAAATTTTGTATGTTGTTTTATCAACACTAAAATTTCCCCCAAAATAAGAATTATGATATTTTTGGATAATTTCATATGTTACATATAATTATACACATCTTCAAATAATTAGATCCTTTCCTTGTTTATATAAAAATGGGTTATCCCAAAAATAAGTCTTAACTTCAAAAATAAATTTCCTCTTTTGTTGATATGTCATTCCATAGGGTATAATATCTCTAACAATAAAGTTCACAATGTCGGCATACCACGGAACACGCCACTCATTAATAGTGAACAATTTTTTCATCTGAAAAATAGTCATTAATTTCTTTTTCAAAATAGAGTGATTTTTCTAACTCAAGCCTGAACAAATGATCAGTAATTTGATTTTTAGTCTCCTTTTGATCTACTATTTCTAAATCAAATTTTTGTAAAAGAAAAATCCATCTTATAAGTCTAGGTTTAACATTCTTCTTTTTCATTAAGTACTTAATAGCAGAATGATCAATATACACTATACAATGAGTTCCAATTAAATATGATCTAAATTTATCAAAAGCATATACTATTGCTAATAACTCTTTTTCAATTATTGTGTAATTGATTTGAGTTTCATTAAGAGTTTTACTAGCATAGTAAATTACATTGAAAATTTTATCATATATTTGTCTTAAAACAACTTCAATATCATAATCACTAGCATCACACATCAATTCAAAAGGTTTTCCCCAGTTTGGTGAAACTATAATTAGTGCAGTGATTGATTTTTCTTTTAATAAATTAAAAGATTTTAGGCATTTCTCATGAAAATTGAAAATAACATCTTTCTCCAGTAAATGGTATAAAGACTTAGAAATCTTTGAAAAGTCTTTAATATATCACATGTAGAATCCAACATGTCCTAGAAAACTCTTAATTTCCCTTACATTTGTTGGATAAGGTAAATTAGTGATCACTTGAATTTTAGCAGGATCTACTTCCATAACATTTTCTGATATTTGATGACTTAATATAATTCCTTCTGCTACCATATTGCATTTTTCCCAATTAAGGACTAAATTTCTTTCTTCACAGTGCTTAAGGACTTTCAATAAATGTTTTAAACATGAGTAAAATGAAGTTCCAAACATTGAAAAATAATCCATGAATATTTTAATCCCTTTTAAATAATAAAAAATTTCCATTATACAGCTTTGAAATGTAGCAAAGCTATTACATAAACCAAAGGGAATCCTTCTAAAAGCAAAAGCACCATAAGGACAGGTAAAAGTTGTTTTCTCTTGATCCTCAGAATAATTTTTTATTTGGTGATAACCAGTATATCCATCCAGAAAACAAAAGTATTTATGCCCAGCTAAGGTGATAACCAGTATATCCATCCAAAAAACATAAGTATTTATGCCCAGCTAGTCTATCCAACTATAACCGGTATATCCATCCAAAAAACAAAAGTATTTATGCCCAGCTAGTCTATCCAGCATTTAAGGGTAATGAAAAATGATCTTTCCTAGTGGCAAGATTTAATTTTCTATAATCAATGCATATTGGCCACCCTGTAACTTGTTTAGTAGGTATTAATTTGTTATGTTCATTCACAGTTACAGTTACTCCTCGTTTCTTACAAATGCAGTGAATTAGACTAACCCATGCACTATCTGAAACAGGGTAGATAATTCCAGTATCTAGCCACTTTAAAATTTCTTTCTTAACAACTTCTTTCATAACAGCATTCAGTCTCCCTTGAGGATCAGCCCAAGGTTTGCAATTCTCTTTCATATAAATTCTATGCATACAAATTGAAGGACTGATTCCTTTAATATTAGCAATTGTCCATCCAAAGGCTTTCTTAAAATTTTTCAAAAATTTCATCAACCTTTCTTCTTCTTCCATCTTTAATTTTGAGGAAATTATAACTGGTAAAGTAGAGGAATCTCCTAAAAAGGCATATTTAAAATGTTCAGGAAATAACTTCAACTCAAGTTTTGGAGGTTTTTCAGTTGATGGACAAAATGATTTATCTTTGTCTATCGTGCAAAAATTTTAAAACTTTCTCACACATAGTTTGAATCTTCCTTGAGATGTTCTTCACATCGATCTAATTCCTCTTCTTACTCGTGTTCCAAATCTTTTTCTTTAGATTTTTCTTCATAAGTTGTTTTGAAATGACATTCATATAGACTTCTTATAACATCCATCCTATAACATTCATCATCTTTGCCTTTTGCAGGATATTTCTTTGATCTTAAAATATTGAAAGTAACATTTTGATCATTGGCGTGCATTGTTAATTTCCCTTTTGCCACATCTATCATTGCACTTCCTGTGGCTAGGAAAGGTATACCCAAAATGATAGGTATCTCTTTATCTTCCTCCATATCTAGCACAATGAAATCAATAGAAAATATAAATTTATCCACTTTCACTAGGACGTCTTCTAGAACTTCTTTAGGGTATGTTATTGAACGATCTGCTAACTGCAGAGTTACAGTAGTAGGGGTTATTTCCCCTAATCTCAATATTTTGAATATTGATAATGACATAAGGTTAATGCTTGCACCTAAATCACATAAAGCTTTCCTATAAAATCTGTCTTCTACTGCACATGTAAAGCTACCAGGATGTTTAAGCTTTTCATGAAGCTTTTTCTGAATTATAGTACTACACTCCTCACTAAGTGTAACAGTTTCATTATCTTCAAACTTCTTTTTCCAGTTGAGAATATTCTTCATAAACTTTACATAGCTTGACATTTGTTCTAAGGCTTCAGTAAATGAAATATTAATTGTAAACTTCTTAAATATTTCCAGAAATTTTGAAAATTGCTTATCCAACTTCTGCTGACAAAGTCTCTGAGGAAATGGAGGTGGTGATTTTTCCAAATCAATTTTCAGCTGAGAAATAGATCTCTTAGAATCCCTTGGAGCGTCCTCTTTTGATTTTTCAATTTCTTCTCTCTCTACTTTAATTTTTTTTTGAACTCTAGCTTCTAACTCTCTTCCGCTTCTAAGTTTAACGGCTTTTACTTGTTCTTTATTCTGATCTTTTGGATTTGATTCAGTATTACTAGGAAGTGTTCCTTGGGATCTATTACTTAATGAATTTGTTATTCGCCTAAGTTGATTCTCAATATTTCTAATTGTAGCTCCTTGACTCTGTAATTGATTTCTCATTTGTAACACCACTTCTTCTATAGACAACTTCTTCTTCTTAAATTATGTATTACTATTGAAACCTGGAGGATAAGTAGATCTATAATTATTATTCCCTTGATTGTTCTAATTTCCCAATGAGTTTACTTGGTTGTTCACCCATTGCTAATTATTACCACTCAAATTGTTATTCTAGTTAAAGTTGGGATGGTTTTTCCAACTTGGGTTATAATAATTTGAATATTGGTTATTCTGCTTGATATTTATGAACATTCAAAGTTTCTAATGATGCTTGAGAATCTACCATTTGGCCTAATGAATTCTCTTCAATCATGAAAATGGGTTGAGAATAATTCATTCCAAATAGGTCTAACTTTCTTGAAATTGCANATTCCAAATCGGTCTAACTTTCTTAAAATTGCAGCAACTTGATTTGCTAACATAGTAAATGTATCAGATTCATAAATATTGGCTACTTTCTTAGAATTCACCCTCTCAGAAGGCCATTGAAAATTATTGGTAGTCATTTCTTCAATTAAAGCATAAGCATCATGAAATGGTTTTGACATCAATGAACAACCAACAGCAGCATCAATAATTGATCTAAGAGACCCAACTAATCCATTTTAAAGATTTTAAATTATTAATCAATCTGGTATAGCATGGTGTGGACACTTTCTTAAGAGTTCTTTAAATCTTTCTCATGCTCTGACTCTAAGAGTTCTCTTGATTCCCTCCACTTGGGGGCTAACATCTCGTATGACAACCTAAAATAATAAACCAAGTTGGGGTCTTTAACCTGTCATTTGAAAGTTCTCTAACTCTACACCCTTCAATGAATATTTCCCTATTTATTTTCACTCAATCATATGAACTACATTCTCATTCATACAACCTCATGTGATTCTTTCCAATAGTTGACTGAGACAATACTAGCCCGGTTCTTACATATTCTCATAATAAATTTTAACATCTGGATTGGCTAAATCAAGAAGTAAATAAAGTACATGGATTTAAGTCATCACAACCTCTTTCATTAAAGATCAATACTCTCCACAACTTCCATCCAAACTTTAATTACTTATCATTTTAAGGAAAAAATAAAGAAAACTACTCAGAATACATTGGATTGGACAAATCAAGAAGTAAATGAAGTGCATGGATTTAAATCATCACAACTTCTTCCAACTCAATACTCTCCACAACTTCCATCAAATAATTACTTATCATTTTAAGAAGAAAGATAAAGAAAACTACTCATAATCCATGGAGAAAATTTAATTACTTATCATTTTAAGAAGAAAGATAAAGAAAACTACTTAGAATCCATGGAGAAAACGAATTACTTATCATTTTAAGAAGAAAGATAAAGAAAACTACTCAGAATCCATGGAGAAAAAAAACCACACTTTAGTTTAAAAGTCTTATCATTTTAAGAAGAAAGATAAAGAAAACTACTCAGAATCCATGGAGAAAACAAAACCAAACTTTAGTTTAAAAGTAGAAATCATTGTCAAG